>JAQZBX010081273.1:0-13703 GCA_029593785.1 Cabassous unicinctus | reverse complement strand
ACTTCTGCAAAAATGAAGCCAAGAATATTGCCAAATTTGATTAATAAGAAAATGAAATAATAATGATAGGTTTAAACCTAAGAAATAAATACATAATAATTTAGAGAAACTAAAATTAAAATAAAGTTTAAAAAATGGAGTATTTTTAAAAAATGAAAAATATTTTAAAAAATAAAAGAATAAAATAATTTTTTTTGACATTTTGCCTTTCTTCACTCTAATATCAGTTGTCCTGTATGTATAGTGATATTTTCTTCTATTTCTTCCCTAGTGTCTTATTTTTTTTATATTGTTGTCAAAGAAATTTTAGATCACAGTAAAGTTACATACAGACTATAGAGCACTCCCTTATAACAAACACCACCCCATTAACTCTTCCCTATTAATCTTTTTACATGTGGATGGTGCATTTGTTACAACTGATGTATAAATATTGAAACATAGCTATCAATCATGATCGATGGTTTACATCATGGTTTACATTTTAGACGGTATACTTCTTTTTTTTTAGATGAAATATATTTTATTTTTTTTTTAAGTATTTTATTTATTTTTATATGCCCCACTCCCCAGACCTCCCATTTTTTCCCAAATTAACAACTTCTTTCATTAGTGTGATACATTCATTACAATTGAGGAACACATTTTGGAACATTGCCACTAAGCATGGATTATAGTTTACATTGTAGTTTACACTCTCTCTCCCTCAATTCTGTAGGTTATGGCAGGATATATAATGATGGCCTGTATCTGTAACCGCAATGTCATCCAGATCAAAAGTCCTGAAATGTCCCCATATTACAACTCTTTTTCCCTCTCCCTGACTTCAGCACCTCCAATAGCCACTGTCTTCACATCAATGATATAATTTATTCTGTTGCAAGAATCACAATAAGTCTATAGTTGAACACCAGTAAGTCTACTTTAGTCTCTATTTTATTCCCCAATCCTGAGGATTCTGGGATGGTGATTCCCACTCCACCTCTAATTGGGAGAGGACCTCAATCACAAAAGTTTGATGGATGGGACTCTCTTGCTTGCAGATATAGACTCTTGGTTCCCTGCTGTGGTGGTTGTCCATCCTTATCTCCCTGTAAGCTGTCCTTGGTGAGCCCAATTAACTGTAGAGTAATAGGTATAACTCCTCTGAGACTCAGGGCCAAGCTAGAACATGGACAGTACAAAGCTTTAAGTCTGTTGGACACCTCCCATTTCCAGCACAACATTAGTTCAAAAAAAGGGACAGAAGAGACAAAGAGACATTTGTAGAGAAGTCACATCTGAGTCCAACTCTGTCACACTCAGGGCCACAATCGCCAAAGTAGGTCCCATTGGCAAGGTGCCAAACTCCAGAGCTATCCACCATGACCACAGTATCTGTGTTCTCTGGACTCCTCAGAAGCACCTTTCTTTGGAGTAGTGTCCAATTTGGCTGTCTATGAGATTCTGCTGAGATGTGCATAAGTGTTAACTCTCTGATGATTTCCAAACTCACTGTGAAGTCTCTTCTCATTTGTCTTTATCTTTTCCCCCTTTTATTCAAGTTCTTTTTCCAGTTGTATCACCAGCCAGTGCTTGGTAGTAATCACTCAGTGTCAGGGAGGCTCATCCCTGGGAGTTATGTCCCTCACTCTTGGGAAGGTAATGCATCCACATGCTGAGTTTGCCATATAGAGAGGCCACATTTGAGCAACATGGAGGCTCTCAGTAGGTAACTCTTAGGCACCCTACAACACTAGGCCAAGTTGCAAATTCAAAAGCAAAAGGCTCATACGCATGCACTTTTATAAATTTTTGATGAAATTTAACATGGCCTGTATCCATCATTGCAAGATCATGCAGAACACTTTCATTTCCCCTAAATTCCCCCTGTTCCATCTATTCTATTCTGCCCTCCCCCTCCCCTCAGAGCCCACGGGAGCCACCAGGCTTCACTTCTTGAAGGACAAGATTCATAGATACTCGCAACAATGCTGAGGGTTGGACAAATTAGCCTGTTCTCCCCTATTAGGAACTGCCCATAATCTCAACAGACACCCTCCCCTATGTTTGAGAACATATTGGGCCTCCCCAGCATGGGATTCCAACTCTTTCCCACACATTATGTGAGACTCCCCCCACTGATACAGCACACTATGACAAAATGATCACTTGCACATTCTCTAGAGGACTGTCCCAGGTGCCCCCTGTCCCAAGTGACCCCCCATTCAACACCCTAAACCAGTAAACCTTCCTTGTCATATTGCCATAAGAGTTTTCTCAGCATTGTATTTTCACCTATGTACCTCCCAATCACCAGTGTTCACCAATCCTCTACCTCAACCCTCCCCCCACTTCCATGTACCAGACAACTCATCCTCCCCATCCTACACACTTGGTAACCTTGAACTACCCAAACCAATAGTATCCCTATGCCCTGTCATATGTCTTTACTGCACAACTACTCACTTCTAAATTTGTACCTTGAATGCTTACCTCATTAGTTTTGTACCTCTGTTTTTATAATATAGTCTATTTAATATTCAGCACTATCAACCTTACTTGTGCATGCTTTGTCTTTCTCTAGTGCCTTGGCTACTCCATTATATGCACCAGTGTTTTTGTATGACATTGTCAAGTGGTTTATTCAGAAGCAAATTATTTTAGCTCAAAGCATAAGTCTGCATAAGTCTATATAAGTAGTATTTTTGTTGTCTTCCAGATATAAGAATTAGTTTAGCTATTTTATATGCTTTCATACTTTAAGTTGATTTAAATTTAACTTATTCTTTTTTTTTTTGAAAAGTATTTTCATTGTATTTTCATCAGATGAAATCTCTTATCAAATGCAAATGTGAAATTTGTAGAAAGTCAATTTACATCATAGAATATGAATTTTTCCCCAATTTATCAGTTAGTGCTTTATTGAAATGTGTAGTCTAGAATCTCTCATTCAGTTGAGCAGTACTTGTCCATTAGGTTCCAATAAATCTATAAATTTCTACATTGATACATGTTTAGAACTGTTATAATTACCTAGTGTCATGAAATTTCAGCAATATTTATTGACTTATAGTTTCTATTATTTATATAAGACTATATTTTTCTGACATTAGTATATGTGCTATTTTTGTTAGTACTTTCTTAAGATCTTTATCCTTTTCCTTCAAATATTCAACCAAGGCTTCAACTGTGCTGCTGGCCATGAAAACTCACATGTGGCCCCTTCATATGGATTCTGTGTCGACTGTTCTGAGCTGCTGCATAACATGGCAAGTGGGTTCCATGTGTGAGTAACCCAAGAGAACAAAGTGAATGTTTTTAATTTTTAGAATTGGAAGTTACATGGGTTCAGTTCTGCTACATCATTTTGGATGAGGCAATCCCAATCGCCTTCTGACTTTCACAGGGAGAGATAATTGACTGTCAAAAACTCTGAGAGCAGTTACAATGTCAAATTGTAAGAAGAGCATGTAATGAGACATATGGATATGGTGGACTTTGAAAACTGGTACATTTCAAAAGAAGATAAAGTGTCTAATATACATGACCCCTCAGCAGGACTAGTAAACCACCTGGTGGAAAATTGATTAAAATGAAACTTTCCTCCATAAAAGGGGCACTCACAGAAATAGATACTTCTTAAAGACATTAATAATAAATTGATTGATTAGCTTCCCATGCTCAAAATGGTTGTAGCAACAGCATAATCTATGGACTTATGGAATATCTTATTCACCATCAAGTTACTCATCTAGAAATGAGTCTGATCAAGTCACTTATTTTAATGTAAAAGATGTGGCAAAAGACACATCATCAAGGGCACTCACTGTTCTTACCATACACCCCATTATGCTGAAGTAGTGGTATGATGGAATGCTGAATTGGCTTCCTGGTCACTCGAGTGCTTATTCAGAGAAAAAATCCTTAAAGATGTTTTGACCAATATATGATATTATTTATTCAGTTTTAAGAAGAAAGTTATAGAAATCAAGTGATATAAGTGCAATAGCACCTTTTACTATTATATTAAACCCCCATTAATAGGATGTTTACTTCCTGTTTTGGCATTTTCAGTTTAGCTGGTTTAAAAATCTTAGCTACAAAAATAATGTGCATTTATTGAGGAAAAGAGAAATGATTTTAAGAAATTGGTAATTGAAAATGCCACTGGACATTTTGGGCTCCCCACACCCCTATTAAAGCAATAAACAAATGAGGGTATGTATTTATTAATAGTGATGACCAGGGGAAATGTGGTTGTTTTAGCACAATGAGAGTAGAATGACCAATATCTGCAACCCAGGGGATTCTCTGAGCATCTCTTAAAATTGCCAAGAAAAATAGTAAGAGGTAATGGAAAAATAAAGGAACTAAAATGTCAGGATCATTGAGGATTCAGAAACTGGGGAATAATAGATAATAAATCAAAAAAGGAAACACTAGGGAAGTGGAAGTGGCTCAAGTGGTTGAGCTCCCATTTACCATATGGGAGACCCTGGGTTTCGTTCCTGGGGCCTCCTGGTTTGGGCAAGCTGGCCCACTCCCACAGAGAATTGACGGCCTGCTCCCATGCCTGTGGAGAGCTGACAGCCCATGCTGAAGGAGAGCTGATGGCTTGTGCTCATGGAGAGCTGGAACAGCAAGATGACACAACAAAGGAAAGACAAGCAGACACAGAGGAAATGCATAGTAAATGGTCAGGGAGGGCAGACAGCAAGTACAAGTGCTGGTGGGGGGGATAAAGAAATAAAAATAAACAAATAAATAAATCTTTTAAAAATGCAAAAAAGCAGGAGCACTAGATAATGAATCAAAAAGATGAATGTCAGCCTGAGAATGAAGGGAAGGTGGTATATAAACTGGAAGAAATGAAGATAAAAACATTCATATTTTTAATGTTTTTCATATTTTAATACTTCAAACTTTACTTTCATTTAATTTTATTTTCTCTAAATTATTATGTATTTTATTTCTTTTGTTTAAATCTATTATAATTATTTCATTTTCCTATTATTCAAATTTGGCAATATTCTTTGTTTCATTTTTGAAGAGGTTTTGGATCACAGAAGGGTTACAACTATGACAGGAGAGGATCAATGGGGTGGGGTGTCAGTGATGGGGGATACATTGGAAGAAATTCACCTGGGCAAACATATAAGGTATATAAATATGTTCAAATATCCATAGAGTTTAGCCATAACGGGTGAAGATTCACACAACAACTGAAAGATAATTAAATTCCCATCCTGTGGGGCTCTGCCACATTATCTAATGGAACAGCAACAATCCCCCAAGTGCAAGGGCAATGACTGGTGAAGAAGGATGGTCCATTGATGGGACCTTTATGTTGATGACTGTGCTTGTAAGCCTTTTGCTCTTAAATTTGCAACTTAGCCTAGTGTTGGAGAGTGCCTAAGTGTTGCCTACTGAAAGCCTCCTTGTTGTTCAAATGTGGCCTCTCTCTTATCTGAGCTCAGCATATAAATCCATTACCTTCCTTGCAGCATGGGACATGATTCTCGTGGATGAGCTTCCCTGGCACCAAGGGATTACTACCAAACATCAACTGGTGATACAACTGGAAAAAAAACTTGAATAAAAGTGGGTAAAGATAAAGACAAATGAGTGCATATGGCTAAGAGACTTCAAAGTAAGTTGGGAGGTCATCAGACAGGTAACAATTATGCATGTCACAGAGGGATCTCAAAGACAGCCAAGGTAGATACTACCCTAAGTTGTGGGGATCCTGAGGGCTCTGGAGATACCCAGGACCTACAGTCATAGCTGATAGCTCTGGAGTTTTGCTTTGCCAATGGTCCTCCTTTGGAGTTTGTGCTCCTGGGTGTGACAAAGTTGGACTCAGATGTGTCTTCTCTACATATGCCTCTTCTGTCTCTTTTATTTGAACCTATAATTGGTGCTAGAATTGGTAAGTGTTTGTCCAAGAGACTTTAATCCCTGGATGTCCATGTGTGAGCTGGGCCCTGAAATTCAATGGAGTTGTGATAACTACTCTCCAGTTCATTGGACTCACCCAGGACAACTAACAAGGAGATGATGATGGACAACAATCATCCCAAGGAACTGAGAGAGTCTACAGCTGCAAGCAAGAGAGTCCCATCCTTCTGCCCTGTGGGATCAAAGCCTCCTCTTAGCTGGAGGTGGAGTGGAGAACACCATCCCATAGTTCTCAGGATTGGGGAGTGAACTGTAGACTGAGTTGGACTTGCTGGTATTCTACTATAGACTTATTATGATTCTAGCAATGGAAGAAACTGTCATTCATGTGGAGGCAGTGGCCACTGGGGTTTCTGAGGGTAGGGAGAGGTAAATACAGGTGAAATATGGGGGAATATTCCTGAATGACATTACAATGAGAGATACAGGCCATAACATATCTTCCCATAACCTACATAATTGTGCAGGAGAGAATGTAAACTACAGTGTAAACTGTAGTCCATGCTTAGTGGCAATGCTCTAAATTGTTTTCGTTAATTGTAATGAACGTACACACTAATGAAAGATGTTGTGGGAGGATGTGGGCAGTTTGGGAAGCATGACAGGTCATACAGGAATCCCTTATATTATTATGTAACATATATGTAATCTAAATACTGTTTTTTAAAAAATAAATTAAAAAAAAAATCATGTATTAGTCATGAATTGTCTTTGTTCAACCATACAGAAGCAAATGGAACATTTTACTATATAGTCTATCTAAATTTTTGAATATTTAAGAAATAAAATTAAAGATTAACATGATGATACATCAATTTTTAATAACTAAAATGAAAAAGATCACTGCAAGATGCCAATAAAATATATTTCACTAATTTTTAAAATTTCTTGTTTACCTATTCTCAGTGATTTCTGACAAGAAATGCTGATACATAAAAGTATATCTCCATTGTTATTTTAATTAAATCATAAATATATATACATACATATATATGCATATATACATATGTATGTGTGTGTGTGTGTGTGTGTGTGTGTGTGTGTGTATATAATTGGTCCACAGAATAGAGCATTAGTTAAAACTAAAAGAGAAGAGCATAAAGCAGTTTGACCTTGATTGTATTATTTAATGGTACCACAACATGTGAATTTTGGAAACTCTAACTTTATCTTTGAATGTTATATCATGTTTAAAATGGTGATAGAAGGAGATAGAAAGCAAGTAGAGAGTGGTGAGCCAATGCTCAAGCTGGTAGACTCTATGATAAGGTGGATGGGGGAGGTTTGGCAGAGGATGGAGGTGATGGTGGTGCAGCAATGTACATGGTGTTAATGATGCAGACCTGTGAATGTGAGAAGCCCTGGGGGAATGAGTTGGGCTATTCAAAAAGTTGGGGGAAGGGCTGGAGGAAGGAACAGATGCAGTCTGAATAGCTAGAGGACTTTGGTTGAAAATGCAGTTGTAGGAGTGTTCTTTTGGCAACTATAGCAAGGTAGGGTAACTGATGAGGGATGTTGTTCTTGGGGGGGGGGTTGTGGGGAAGGGTGCACCTGTGGCATGCTTCTATGGAAGATGCGTGTGTTCATGTGGTCATAGGGTGTTATCTCAGTGAGTGGAGACCCACACAATAACCAAGAAAATATTAAATTCCCATCAAGTAGAGTCCTGCAATGTTCTCTAATAAAGTAGGAAGAATCTCTACAGAACATAGGCAGTGACTAATAAAAGAAAACAGACCAATATGCCAAACCCCTGTTATTAGTGCTTGTACTTATGAACCTTATTCCTATAAAACTGAAACTCAGCCTAACAATATAAATTGCCTAAACTCAGTAATTTAGCTTACTGCTTCTATCCCCCACCCCCCCACCCCCCAGTGTGGGATTTGACTCCTGGGGATGAATCTTCCTGGCAATGAGGGATTATTACCAAGCACCAATCAGCTATGCATTTGGAAAAAGACCTTGTCAAAAGGAGAAAAATTAAATACAAAAGAGTTTTCACAACTAAGAAATTTCAAAGTGAGTCATGAGGTCATTCTAGGGGTTACACTTATGCACTTCTTAGGCAGATATCAGTAACTACCACAGTTAACAAAGCTTCATACAGGGGTGCTCCTGAGGGCTCTAGATACATCTGAACACAATAGGCAAGACACAACCCATGAAATTAGCATATTGTCATTGGGCGTTATCTTGGAATATATGATAACCTATTTCCTCACTATAACAAAGTTAGTCTCATTTATAATTTCTTATACATAATTCTTCTACCACTTTTATTTGAATCTATAAATAGCACAATGCCTATTGAATATATGTCCTAGAGACTTACATTTTTTTATATGTTCATATGAGTCCTGACTCTCAGTAGAGTTTTAGCCAGCACCTATTCTCCAGTTAATCTGTTGAATCAAGGGCAACTAAAAAGATGATGATCAAAAAGTATCTACAATTTCAAGCAAAACAGTTCCTTCCTAATTGCCTATAAGATCTAAACCACCTCACAATTTGAAGCACTGTGGACATCACCATGCCTAAATCCTCAAGAATTAAGAATGAACAAACATAAGGGGGGGGGGAATAAAATCATGGACCTAATAGACTTATTATTATTGTTGTAAAGGAGAACTTGCAACATTGATATAAATTTAGTGGTTACCAGAGGTCCTGAGGGGAGGGGGAGATAAGAATAAGTAGAACATAGAGCTTTTTTATAGCATTGGAATTGTCCTGCCTGATATTGCAAAGATGGATACAGGCCATTATACATTTTGTCAAAACCTACAAAATTGTACAGTGCAAAGGTAAACCATAATGTAAATTACAGACAATGCTTCATAACAATGCTTCAGTATTTGTTCAATTGTCACAAATATGCTACATTAATGCAAGAGGTTATTAATAGGGGAAAATTTGAGAGAGGGATGGGGTAGGGTACATGGGAATATTATAGATTTTCATGTAAATTTTCTGTAATCTAAAACTTCTTTAAAAATAAAATTTTAATAAATAAATAATAAATTAAAATGAAGAATTTGTGACTGGGCTTTTCACAAGTGTTTGTAATGATCAAAACCATCAATAAATGACCATTGTTTTACTGGTCATAGAAGTATTAAAGTCTGATTTTATTATCAAAATATGAGTGCTTCCAAATAAATACTTTTATTCTTGTTAAGAACACTGTCAAATAATTTTGACTTCTATATATAATAGACAATGTAATTGTAACATCATAAATTGATTTTGCATAGTAAGAAAATTTTGAGGTCTACTTCTTGAATCCCTTCATTCTTTTTTAATTGATTTATATTTACATTTTATAGAAATGGAATCACACAATATGTTACAGAATATATTTGGTTCATTGTAGCACAATAATACAGTATTTGTCTGTTTCTGTCTGGCTTGCTCCACCAGGTTCATCCATATTTTCATATGCTTTATGATTTCATTATTTTTTAGAGCTGCATAATCTTTCATCATGTGAATACACCAGTTTGCTTATCCATTCATTGGTTGATGGGCACCTGGGTTGTTTCTCACTTTTGGCAATCATGAATAACACCACTAAGAACATAGTTGTGCAGATGTCTATTTGTGTCACTGCTCTCAGTACTTCTGGGTATAAACTTAGTAGTGGTATTGCTGGGTCACATGTCAAGTATATATTCCTTTGAACTGCAATAGTCCCCCATAGTGGATAAACCATTCTACATTCCCACCAATAGTGAATAAGTGTTCCTATCTCTCCACATCCTTTCCAACTCTTGTAGTTTTCTTTCTTTTTAACAGTGGTCATTCTCATAGATATGAAATGATATCTCTTTGTAGTTAGATATGCATTTCCATAATCATTAATGATGTTGAGCATCTTTTCATGTGTATTTTTGCCATTTCTATTTCTTCTTTAGACAAATGTCTATTCAATTCTTTTGCCCATTTTTTTAATTGGTCGTTTGTATTTTTTAATGTTGAGTTGTAACACCTCTTTATATAGTATAGATTTTAAACCTTTATTGGACATGTGATTTCCAAATATTTTCATTTATTGAGTTGGGTGCTTTTTTCACCCTTTTGATAAAGATATATGAGGTGAAAATTGTTTAATTTTGAAGAGGTCCCATTTATCTATATTTTCTTTTGTTGCACATGCTTTAGGTGTAAGGTCCAAGTAACCACCACCTACCACAAGGTCTTTAAGATGTTTCTCTACATTTTCTTCTAGTACTTTTAAAGTCCTCGCTTTTATATTTAGATCTTAGATCCATTTTGAGTTGATTCTTCTACAGAAGGTGAGACAGGGGTCCTCATTCATTCTTTTGGTACAGATACCCAGTTCTCCCAACACCAGTTGTTGAAGAGACTGTTTAATCCGATTAACTTGGACTTGGTAGCTTTGTCAAAAACTAGTTGACCATATTGGTGAAGGATTATTTCTGGACTCTGAATTCTATCCCACTGATCAATGAGTCTATATGCCAGTAACTTGCTTTTTAAAAAAAATTATTGAAAAATATCATTCATACATGAACATGCATCAACAATAAGTGTATAGTAATAGTTGTGAACTTACAAAACAAACATGTATAACATCATACAGGGCTCTCATAGCTCAACCTACCACCAAAACCTTGCATTGTTGTGAAACATTTTTGACTAATGTTTCAAGAGCATCCTCAAAATATTACTAATCAAAGTATTTCCCCCAAACCACCTTATTTTTATTATTATTTTTATATAATTTATACATGAACATACATAAACAATAAGTGTATAGTAAAAGTTGTGAACTTACAGAGTATTCATAACATCATTCAGGGGTCCCATACAAGAAACCACCAACACCTTGCATTGTCATGAGACATTTGTCACAAATTATAAAAGAATATTGTCAAAATCTTTCTACTAATTATTGTCCTTATCTTACATTTGGTGTATTTTCTCCCAACCCACCCTATTATTATTTTTTAAATATATTTTTATGACAGAAGTTGTAAACTTACAAAACAATCATGCACATGTACAGAACTCCCAAACAACATCCCTCCATCAACACACCACATTCCGGTGGAACATTTGTTACTGATTATGAGATAATATGATCCAATTGTTACTAAGTCCACAGCGTACATTTGGCACACATTTTCCATACTCTCCCAATATCAACACAGTACCTCTTTGGCATAGATGCAAGGATATTACATTATTGCTGCTAACCAAACTCCATAGGTCACTCCAGTTGTATTTTTTTCCATGCTTCTCCACATTCCCACCCTCCAATATGCTCTACCTCACAAAGGACACTTTTGCATCTGTACCATCAGCTGCTATTCTCATCCAACTCTGGGTTTACTGTGCTACCCAGTCCCAAGATTATTCTCTAGCGCTCTTTCAATTGGCATTTACATCCCTAGACTACCATTTTTAGCCACATCCCCATTTATAAACCAGGTGTTACTCACTATAATGTGTTACCATCAATTCTGTACATTTCCACACATTTAGTAAAGCTAATTAAAGCTTCTACATATATTAAATATCAGGAGTCCACCTCAGTCATTGTCTTATCTCATTTAAGAATCCACCATCTACCACCAGACCTTGAAGATACTTTCCTGCATTTATTTCTAGAAGCTTTATGGTTCTTGCTTTTATATTTAGGTATTTGATTCATTTTGAGTTAATTTTTTATAGTGTATGAAATAGGGGTCCTCTTTCCTTCCTTTGTTATGGATATCCAATTTTCTCAGCAGCATTTGTTGAATGGACTGTTCTGCCCAAGCTGGGTGGGTTTGACAGGCTAGTCAAAAATCACTTGACCATAGGTGTAAGGGTCTGTTTTCTAACCAACAATACAGTTCCAAAGGTCTATGTGTCTGTCTTTATGCCAGCACCATGTTGGTTTTATCACTGTAGCAAGGTAATATGACTTAAAGTCTGGAAATGAGAGTCTTCTAAATTCGCTTTTACTTTTTTAGATGTTTCTGGCTATTCAGGACCCCTTACCCATCTAAATAAATTTGATGACCATGGTTTCTATTTATCTAAAAATGCTGTTGGAATTTTTATCAAGATTGCATTGAATCTGTTTATCAATTTGAATAGAATTTACATCTTAATGGTATTTAGTCTTTCAATCCATGAGCATGGAATGTTCTTCCAATGATTTAGGTCTTTTTTTTTTATTATTTCTTTTAACAATGGTTTGTAGTTTCCTGAATAAAAGTGCTTTAAATTGTTATTTAAGCTTATTCCTGAATATTTGGGTTTTATCTGTCATATTTTATTTTCTCCACTCTTTTGACACTTTTAGTTACTTTTATTGACATAGTCTTCATTTCTAGACTCTCTTCCATTCCTATGTCTCTTGCCTTTTCAGGCTGTAGCATATCCTTTAGTATTTTCTGCAAAGCAGGTCTCTTGGTTACAAACTCTCTCAGTTTCTGTTCATCTGTGAATATACTAAACTCACCCTCATTTTTGAAAGACAATCTTGCCAGATATAAGATCTTTAGCTGGAAGTATTTCTCTTGTGGTATCTTAAATATATCATACCACTGTCTTCTTTCCTCCATGGTTTCTGGTGAGAAATCAGCACTTATCTTATTAGGTATCCCTTAGATGGTATGCATTGCTTTTCTCTTACTGCTCACAGATTTCTCTCTTTGTCTTTAGCATTTGACATTCTGAGTAATATGTGTTTTGGAGTTGGTCTATTTGGATTTTTTCAGATTGGACTATGTCATGTTTCTTGGACATGGATATTTATGTCCTTCAATAGGGTTGGTAAATTTTCTACCATTATGTCTTCAAATATTCCTTCTGCCCCTTTTCCCTTCTCTTCTCCTTCTGGGACAGCCATGGCACATATGTTTGCACATCTCTTGCTGTCATTTAGTGCCATGAGAACTTCTTCAAGTTTTTCCAATCTTTTTTACATCTGTTCTTTTGTATGCGCACTTTCAGAGGCCATTTCTTTAAACTCACCAATCCTTTCTTCTGCCTCCTCAAATCTGCTATTATATGATTCCAGTGTACTTTTAATTTCATTTATTGCCCCTTCCTTTCCCATAATATCTCCTATTTTTTATTTATGCTTTCAAATTCTTCTGTGCTCATCCAATGCCTTCTTAATATCCTTAATTCCTTTAGGCATCTCATTGAATTTATTAAGGAGATTTGTTTGAACATCTATGATTAGTTGTCTCTACTCCTTTATGTCATCTGGAGGCTTATCTTTTTCCTTTTACTGGGCCATATCTTCCTGTTTCTTGGTGTGGATTATAATTTTTTATTGGTGTCTTGGCATATCCTTACTAGAGTATTTATTCTGGGTGTAGTTTTTCTCTTTAGTTTAGGGCTTCCTGCCCTGTAGTTCTTGCAGGTTTTATAGTAAGAGCCAAGGATGTAGTTGGTGACTATAAGCTGTGGATGCTCAAGCTGCCCTCAGTGCCCCAAGGACTGACGAAGCTTCTACTAACTTTCTCCTTTGTCAGGGGTAGTAACAGAGCCACAGCTATGTGGAATAATCCAGCTCATGCAGGCCTAGACTGTAGCTGCCCAGAGACATGATAATGCTTCATGCCCCTTTTTCTCCTTCCTGGGGCAGGGGTGTAGCTGCAGGTGTGGGCAGCAATCTATGCAGTGCAGGGCCAAGATGACTACAGTTGCCCTGGTAGACTTCCCATAATTCAGGCTGTTTCAGTCAGATGTACCTGTAGTTACCTGGATAGGCTGTTGCAGGGCTCACCAGCTTT
>JAQZBX010081272.1:0-13700 GCA_029593785.1 Cabassous unicinctus | reverse complement strand
AAATATCTATGCACCTAACCAGGATGCCCCAAAATACATGATGCAAACTCTGGCAAAACTGAAAGGAGAAATAGACATCTTTACAATCATAGTTGGAGAATTTGACACACCACTCACAACATTAGATAGAACAACTAGACAGAAGATCAATAAGTAAACAGAGAACTTTAACGATATGATAAATGAGCTAGACCTAACAGACATATACAGAATATTGCACCCAAACTCAGCAGATTATACATTCTTCTCAAGTGCTCATGGATCTTTCTCCAGTATAGACTACATGTTATGTCACAAGGAAGGGCTCAATAAATATAAAACTATTGAAATTATATAGAGCACCTTCTCAGATCATAATGGAATGAAACTGGAAATCAATAATAGATGGGAAAGAGGTAAATTCACAAATGTGTGGAGGCTGAATAACACATTTCTACATAGTCAGTGGGTAAACAAAAAAACTGTAAGTGAAATAAGTAAATATATTGAGAAGAATGAAAAATAGAACAAAACTTATAGGACAGGGAGTGGATGTAGCACAAGTGGTTAAGCACCTGCTTCCCATGTACAAGGCCCTGGGTTCGATCCCTGGCCCTGGTACCTCAAAAACAAAACAAAACAAACCTTGTGGGATACAGTGAAGGCAGTCCTGAAATGGAAATTTATAACCCTAAATGCTTATATTAAAAAAAAAGAAAGAGCTAAAATCAGAGACCTAACTGAACAACTGGAGAAATTAGAAAAGAACAGCAAATCATTCCCAAAGCAAGGAGAAGGAAATAAATAATAAAGATTAGAGCACAAATAAATGATATTGAGTACAACAACAACAAAAAAAAAAACATGGAGAAAATGAACAAAACCAAAAGCTAATTCTTTGAGATGATAAATAAAATTGACAATCCCCTAACCAGACTAACAGAAAAAAAAACATAGAGAGAAGATGGAAATAAAGTCAGAAATGAAAGGGGCAAATTTGTGACTTACTGCACAGAAATAAAAAGGATCATAAGATGATATTATGAGAAACTCTATGCCAACAAACTAGACAACCTAGATGAAACTGACAAATTCCTAGAAATGCACAAACAACCTACACTGACTCTACAAGAAATACAAGAATTTAACAAATGAATCACATTTAAAGAGATTCAATCATTCACCAAAACTTTCCCTATAAAAAATGTCCAGGACCAGATGACTTCACAGGTGTATTTTACCAAACATCTCAAGATGAATTAACACCTATCCTGTTTAAACTATTCCAAAAAATTGAAGATGAGGGAAATTTTATAAAGCCAACATCACCCTAAAACCAAAGCCAGATAAAGACATTACAAGAAAAGAAAATTACAGACCAATTTCTCTCATGAAAACAGATGCAAAAATTCTAAACAAAATAATTGTAAATAGACTACAACAACATATCAAAACACTTATATATCACAACCAAGTGGGATTTACTCCTGGTATGCAAGGATGGTTCAACATAAGAAAATAAATTAACATAATGCACCACATTAACAAATTGAAAGAAAAAACTCACATGATCATCTCAATAGATGCAGAAAAGGCATTCGACAAAATTCGGCATTCTTTCTTGATGAAAACACTTTGAAAGATAGGAATAGAAGGAAAATTCCTCAATATGCTAAAAGGCATATATGAAAAACCCATAATCAACACCGTACTCAATGGGGAAAGGTTGAAAGCTTTCCATCTAACATCAGGAACAAGACAAGGATGCCCATTTGTCTAGCTAGAGCAATTAGACAAAAAAAAGACATCAGAATAGGAAAAGATGAAGTAAAAATCTCACTATTTGCAGATGGCATGATCCTATATTTAGATTATCCTGAAATGTCTACAATAAATCTGCTTGAGCTAATAAACGAGCTCAGCAAAGTGGCAGAATACAAGATCAACCCACAAAGATCAGTAATGTTTCGCTACACTAATATTAAACAATCTGAGGAGGAAATCAGGGGGAAAAATCCATTTACAATAGTATAGCAGTTTGGTTTTGTTTATGAATTCCAAAAATAGATATTAGATAATGTTTATAAACTGGTCTGCTCCTCTGGGCATATTAGATTATATTGCATTCAGAGGTTTCACTTTTAATTGATTACATAATGATTGGGGCTTTGATTGGGCCATGTCAGTAGGACATTGGTGGGCAGGGATGCACAGAGAAACTACATCGCAGAGACGGGACATTGGAGTTTTTGAGCTGGAGCCTGGGAAGTGAACACACAGGAAAAGAGCACAGAGGAATAAAGACGACTCCTTAGACGTGTCAAAAGTCCAGGGGAGAGAGACAGAGCCATTCACCTGATAGTGTACAGCTCGCCTTGTGGAGAGAGCACAGCAGCTGAGCCTGGAAATAAATGGAGCCACAGGAAGAGAGGAACACATGAATCTTGAACTCTTGGCAGCCAACTTGCTCCAACACGTGGCAACAGACTTTGGTGAGAGAGGTATCTCATGCTTTTTGGCTTGATAATTGTAAGCTTCTACCCTAAATTAATACCCTTTATAAAGGCCAACAGATTTCTGGTATTTTGCAATAGCACCCCTTTTGACAGACTAATACAAATAGCAACAAAAAGACTCAAATACCTAGGAATCAATTCAACCAAAGACGAACAGGATCTATATGTAGAAAACTATAAAGCAATGTTAAAAGAAATCAATGAAGACCTAAACAAATGGAAAGCCATTCCATGTTCACAGATTGGCAGACTAAATATTATGAAGATGTCAATGCTACCCAAGCTGATTTATAGATTCAATGCAATACCAATCAAAATTCAAACAGCCTGTTTTACAGAAACAGAAAAGGCAATTACCAAATTCATTTGGAAGGATAAGTGAACTTGAATAACCAAAAGCATTCTAAAAATGAAGAGCAATGTGAGAAGAATTTCACTGTCTGACCTTGAAACAAATTACAAAGCTACAGCGGTCAAAACACCATGGTATTGGTACAAAGATAGACACATCAATCAGTGGAATAGAATTGAGTGTCCAGAAATATACCCTCATTTTACAGCCAACTGGTTTTCAACAAACCTACCAAAGCCATGTTAATGGGACAAAGCAGTCTTTTCAACAAATGGTACATGGAGAACTGGATATCCATAACTGAAAGAATGAATGAGGACCCTTATCTCATTCTCTATACAAGAATCAACTTAGAAAGAATCAAAGATCTATATATAAAAGCCAAGACCATAAAACTACTGGAAGAAAATTTAGGGCATCTTAAAGACCTTGTTGTAGGTGGTGGTTTCTTGGCCCTTACACCCAATGCACAAGCAAGAAAAGAAAAATTAAATATATGGGACCTCCTCAGAATTAAACACTTTTGCACCTCGCAGGACTTTGTCAAAAGGCTCAAAAGGCAGCCAACTCAATGGGAGAAAATATTTGGAAATCACATATCTGATAAGGGTCTAATATCCATGATATATAAAGAGATGCTACAACTCAACAATGAAAAGACAAATGGCCCAATCAAAAAATGGCCAAAAGATTGCATAGACATTTGTCCAAAGAAGAAATACAAATAGTGAAGAAAAACATGAAAAAATGTTTAACTTCACTAGCGATTAGGGAAATGCAAATCAAAACTACAATGAGATATTTCAAACCTATTAGAATGGCTACTATTTAAAAGACAGAGATTTATAAGTGTTGGAGAAGATGAGGAGAGATAGGAACACTTATTCACTGTTGGTGGGAAAGTAGAATTGTACAGTCACTGTGGAGGACTGTTTGGCACTTCTTATGGAAGATGAATATAGATTCACTATGTGACCCAGCAATACCACTACTGGGTATATACCCAGAAGAACTGAGAGCATGAATAGACATCTGCACAAATGTTCATAGTGGCATTATTCACGATAGCCAAAAGTTGGAAACAACCCAGGTGTCCATCAACCAATGAATAGATAAACAAATTGTGGTATATTCACAAGACGGAATATTATGCAGCTTTAAGAAGAAATGAAGTTGTAAAGCATATGACAACATGGATGAACCTGGAGGACATTATGTTGAGTGAAGCAAGCCAAACACAAAAGGACAAATGCTGTATGATTTCACTACTATGAACTAAATATATTATGTAATTTCATGAAGTTAATAACTTGAATATGGGTCACCAGAAATAGGATGAGGCTAGAGAATGGAAAGCTGAGGGTTAATTTTTGCAGAATTATTAAAAATTATGCGTGATAATCTTTGTTAATGAATAGAAAAGTTGAAAGCCCAACATAATGTTTGTAACGAGCAGTATTATTATGTGGGTATGAAAGTGGTTTAAAGGGAAAATCTAAGGTCATGAATCTTACTGAAAGGAGTGCTAAAAAATGTAACATGGGAATGTATAGCATAGTAAAAACAAATGTGAAATATGAATATGGGTAAAATTGTATGTTTAAGACCATCTTTCTTTCAAATGAAAAAATGTATGTTAATACTACAAGATGTTAATATCAGATAAAAAACCATTATGCTAAGTGAAAGAAACCAGACACAAAGCACAAAGTACTACAAATTGTATGATTCCATTTATATAAAATGTAAATGCAAATCAATTTTAAAGACAAAATTAGTTTAGAAATTATGTAGGACTAGGGAAGGACTGCTAAGGTATTCGGAGTTTTTCTTTTTGGAGTAATGAAATTGTTCTAAAATTTTTTGTGGTGATGAATGCACAACATTGTGATTATACTAAAAGCCATTGATTATTCACTTTGGATGGATAATATAGTATGTGAATATATCTCAATAAAAGTGCTTATAAATAAATAAATAAATAATTGTACAAGAATGACCAGAAATAGCAGCTATGTATATAGCAGGGGAAGCACAGCGAGATTGAGAGGTGACAAATTTTCTTGTTTGTGGTTTTTTGTTTATTATTATTATTACTGAAATAATGAAAATGCTCTAATAATGATTGAAGTGATGAATGCACTACTATGTGATTATAACACATACCCTTGATTGCACACTTTGAATTGTATGCTTTATTAATATTTAATAATAAAATTGATTTGTTTAAAAAAACAAATCAAAAAAGTATAAATGTATGAATTTCTTCATTTCTTTGGTAAAGAGTTCATAGATATACTCTCTAAAGTTGAAATGTATTAATTATAATAATAAAAGTGGTTGGAGGTTCTTAACATTTTTTTTAATGCTTTTTCAAAAATTATTATCTTTGCTCACAAAAACATTTATTTGAAGTCATATAGTTTCTTTAATTTCACTATATATACCTATTTTCTGCAAAAGTATACTTAATACTTTTATATTTAAATGCAATATCTAGCATAATCACATATCTGTCAAATTAGTTCTCTTTCCATCCACATGTATATAGATGTTTAAAACCAGGTTCACTGTTATTAACAATGTTTATTTCTACAATGGTAGGACTGAGGCAAAGTTTTTATCATTTATTTTCTTTGAATTTTTTAGATTTGCTCAGTTGTTATCATGTCTTGTTTTTACAAAAACAATAAAACTATTATCTTTAATAACAAACATTGTTCTCAAAAAAATAAAATATTAAAAAGTACATATGCAGCTTAACTAAAGTACTAGAAGTTATAGCCTGGGAAATTAGTTGCATAGATAAAAGGAATTTTGAATACAGATGTGTGGCAGAAAATTGGCATAGAGAGAAATAAATCCTCACAATTAACAGAAAAAAGAAAGATTGACAAACCTTAGAAATGCAAACAGTCCAACAGCTGTTTAAAGAGTAAATGTCTTTTACATCTGAATTGGTCTCTGTTTGAAAAGTAATTGTTCTACTTAAGAGCAAGTTTGTGTATTGAAAAGTCTACTGGTCCTTGAATAAAGAGTTCATAGCTTTATAAGTTTATCCATTATTCACTCAATGAACAGATTTATCAATTAGCTGTGCAACTGGTAGGTCCAGAAGCATTGTGGTTTGAGATGTGCCAAAATTTAATTATAGCACAGGCCATTAGAAGCACTTAGAAAAAATGCTATGGTTAAGTAATACTAAAATATATTGAAATTTAACTATTATGAAACCATTAGCATTAATTTTTAGTAATGCACAAGCAGCAGAATTGTTCAGATTTAGGTTCCCATTACTGCAAAATTGTCTCCCTAGTTTTGTAATCATCTTGTTTCTCAAATTCCTGTGACATTGTTGGGTTGCTTCTGATGATAAAGACATGAAGAAAAGGTGCATGGCAAAGCACATTCTCTGAAGACCATTCTGGGTCATTATAACTCAAACACTTGAAAAAGTTGCTCTATGAGAAATATAATTTATCTTTAAAATATCCTCTGATTAAAAAAAAAAAAGTCTGCATGGCAGAAAAGCATATGGCCTATATCTTTCTCTGCAAAAGATGCTGTGAGGTAACAACATGCTTGCTTTTTTTACTGCGATGCTATAAACACTCTGGTTTTATTTAAACCCAGAAGTAGTACATATCTTGGTTACTTATTATTCCCGGAT
Organism: Cabassous unicinctus; assembly: GCA_029593785.1. Lineage (NCBI taxonomy): Eukaryota > Metazoa > Chordata > Mammalia > Cingulata > Chlamyphoridae > Cabassous > Cabassous unicinctus. The sequence continues at coordinate 7,183 of JAQZBX010081272.1, read as the reverse complement.
CTCTCTCTCTATCTCTATCCCTTCTCTGTCTCTATCTCTATCTCCAACATCTATATCTATATCTATCAATATATAGAGAATATCTCTGAATGCTGTGAATGGCTGGCCTGGGAGAGGAAACGTGGAGTTCTGTAGAGTACAACCCTCTTTAAGGAGGTCATGTTCACTGAACAGAAAACTCAATCGACACAAACTTGTACAAGGCCAAGGCAGGTTTGAGTTATCCAATTATGCTTGCTATTAAATGATACCCTCAGGATAACGTTTTGTGATGAATTCCTCCTTAGATAACAAGGCTACAAATTGTCAAGGTGTTAATAAAATTAAGCCTGAGATTAGGAAATAGCAATATTTTATCAGGTTTCTGTGGTACAGAAGCTAGTAAACAGCCAGTTTCTCATACAAGTATATGAGATAAGCATTAAGATTTTCCACAAAAGTTTCACATTTAATCTATTCACTTTGGCAGGACTGGCCAGCTTGGTTTGTACTACATTTGACAGCAACTATATGAAGGCATCATAAATAACTGCTTTTATGGCAATCTTTGAGGAAATTCGGGCCATCAGGAAAGGGCGAGGGGCTGAAAATGTTATTTTAGATTATCGGTTTATTGTACCAGTACACCTGTAGCTTCTGGTCTCTGAAAAATGCTTTGCTATATTATTCATGTAGAAGGGTTAGAATTCAGAAGTTTGGTCCTATACATAGACAAAGTATTTTTGTTTTGCAGTCTTCTTCGTCTTTACCTGTATCTTATTTTCCTTATTTAATGTGCTAGCACATTCTGTTAGTTCTACTCCTAAAACATTACTTGATATCAATGTTACCTTTTAATCTTTACTTCTACTTTCCTAAACCAGACCTCATCTTTTTGCTTTGATTATTCTATACTTTCTAACCCATTTTTTCACACATTAGTCAAGTTATATTATAAAACTTGAAACTTGTCACTTCCTTATTTAAAATTTCAACAAGTTCTCATTTATTTTAATATAGACTCAAGATCAAATATTCAAAAATTAATAGATGGCTATTTTAAAAATAAAAACCCATGCAATCTCCATTTAACAAAGAGGAAACGGAGTTAGAGAGAAAAAATATTTTGTTCATGGTTAGAGCTTGTAAGTATTCCCCCACCAAAAAAAATTTTTTTTTTTTTTTAAGTAAAAGCTGATGAGAAACACACTGGTTGAAAGCAGTGGTTGAACAGAAAGTACATTTTTGGATAAGTATTTCTATGATTTTTTAGTAATTTCCACTATAATTTTCTCTTATTAATGTCATAAAAAATTAAAACAATCCCAACTGTGAAAATTGATTCCTACATTTCTGCCTATAATTGAAAATGAAAATATAAATCATAACTTAAGAAATCATGAATGATTCAGAAAAATTATGTTAAGACTTGAAGGATAAAAATCATAGGTATTGGTTATTGTATCTGCTCTTCGAGGTACACTGTCACAGCTACTTCCTCTTCTTACTACTGTTCCACTGTTCCTATTTTTTCAGGTCTGCAAATGAATGGGCCATACCAGTCTTCCCTAAATTCCTTTCACAAAGTTCACTGCAGTCTCTCAACTGAAGGAGGCCAGCTCCCTTTTGGATGACTGCAACCTGGCTGCCTCTCCTTAAACTGCATAATCAGGAGTCAATTTAACTCAACCTACTCTAATCAAAGATCGACCCTGGGAGGATTTTCAATGCCCTTTGAGAAAGTTTAAGTAAATGGCCAGTCAATTATCAGGTCTTTGGAAATGAAATGATTAGATTTAGCCTGGGAGAAAAGTAATGTTAAATCCAAAGGGAGAGAATCCATCTTCTTCTCTCAGTTTCCTTTGGCTGTTAGCAAGTCTTCATAAACTGATTAATCATAAATTATTAATGTCAGTAGGGCTGAGATACATTCTGTCTCTTTTTATTGAAATATGTATCTAAGGCATCCTGGCGATAGGTTTGATGATATTTGCATAATCGCACTGGCACCTTGCTTCCAAGCTAACTTACTGCAGCATTGACAGAGCAGCTCATGATCTCATGATTTATTTGCACTTGGCATAATCGTGATGGTTCAATAGTATTTTTGGCTGAAAAGAGCATAAATAAATAATTTTTTAAGTTATGATTTTTCATTTGATTAATGCATATGTCTAATGATAAACAGTTTGTGGAGAAAATAGTGCTTCTCTAGTTGCAATGACTACAGACTGGACACTGCCGTGCTGAATGATTAAGAGGGTTGGAATGTGGCATTTGTGGAAATTGCTAGATTTCTTGTATAACCTGTGCCGTTGGGTACAGCTGCAGCCACACATGGAATTTAAGATTATACTTTCTATAATGTTAGTCCCTTTCAGTATCCAGAATAATTTTATATAGCTCAATGTTTAGTAATTGATGTTTAATCAATAGAGACTAAATAGAAATATCATATGGTGCTAGCTAAAATGTTATTTTTGGGTTTTTATAGCAACCTTGGTTGAAAGAAAAGTAAGGGACAAGTTTTCACTGGGTCACAACAACCTAAATATCTGGCATTAGACAGTATTGTCCTCATCCTGGTGGAATTTTGGAGCAGTCTGACATTGAGTAACCAAAACTTTAAATGTCTGCTTTTAAATGAACCACAAACAAAAGCAGACTTAAAGGATCCACAAAATCTCTATTGACATTATTAATTTCTGAAATGATTCAAAGAAAATATAATTACAATTAACTGGGAGATTTAAAATATTACTTTGCTTTTCAAATACCTAATTCATGTGGAATGTCCCAATATTTTATAAATAAGGAAAGGTTAATTGCCCAAGATTACATAGATGGTTATTGGTAGACCTGGAACCAGAGTTCAGGCAACTTCAGTTCTCCCATACATATTAGAAGTATATTTTCTTTGATTAACAATCTATAACGCTAAGGGTTCAGTGATTTAAACAAAATATGGCATAGACCGGCTAGTTATTTACTGAGTCACCTCCTTTCCTTTCCGGCACTGACGTAGACTATGTTTCTGGTTGCAGAGATTCTGGAAGAGTACTTCAAGGTCCTAGGGAATGGTGAAGCTATTTGTTAAAGAAGACTAAACTTCCATCTGTTTCATTTCTGGGATTATTTCCTTCCCCTAAACCTGCACTCCCCTAATAGCCATTATGCCACTAACATTTTGGAATTTGTTTGTTCTAGAGCTAGAGTTATTGACCCTAACTCATTCACAAAGCCAGACTGAATTACTGAAGCAATTTGGCGAACATGAACTAAAAAGAGACCTTATTGGGGCCTGATAGTTTTAGTACTAGAAACTGAATATCAGTGGGAATTCTATTGCAGAATTGAAAAAAATTCAGGGGGAATGTGAGGAAGGAACAGACTTTTGGGGGTGAAATCAAAATTTGGAACATATATGCTTTGAAGCCCATATTAAGACCTTCAAGTAAAATTGCAAAGTTCAAGTTGGGGAAAAATGTTGGGAATTGAGGGAAAAGGTTAACATTGGAGATATAAATTGAGGCTCAGAGAATATAGATTTTATTCAAAGCTATCAGTCTGGATGAGATCATGTTGGAGGAAATAGAGAAATAAAGAGGGTTCCCACGTATGAACAAGGGATTTCATAATTTGAAACTCATGTCGGTGCCAAAGGCGATAGTACCTAGGCCTTCTTACCAGCTTTCTCAGCTGCAGGGAAGAAGAGGAAGGGAAAAGGGCAATGTTTAAAAGCTATTAGCAGTGAAACAGTAGAAAATGGAGTCAGAGTCATTGTTCTGGTTCCCAATATTAATAGTTCTGACAAAGTTTAGGCCAAGCAATATATAACATCAACAGGAACCTCTATATGTCTCAGTATTTATTGGCTTCACTTCACTGATTTTGCCTCCCTGCTCAGGGTCCACATGTTCACAAGATGACTGTAGTGACCCCAAGTCATGCTAATGTTTGATGAGAGTTCTCATCAGGGAAGTGCCAGAAGATACCCATTGCATTTCAATGGGGTTTTGAGCATCCTTGAACCAATTTCTAAGGCTAGAAATTAGTGAAGTTCTGTTTGGCTTATACTTAGTCACATGCTCCATCCCTGACTATGATTTAGCCCCACCCAAAGTATATTGTTTGTGAGTGGGAGGGGTGGTGACAGCCTCACAAGATAGTGGAGTACTATTACCAAGACAAGAAAAAAATGGATCTTAGGATGCAAAATCAACAGAAATTTAAAATCCCCTATCTTATAGAAAAACAAATTCCTTTAATTCCACATGCCTTTCAATTAACCATCCACATTTTCTGATGTCATTTTAACCAAAGTTATTATCTTTTAAAAAATACTATTAAATATGCCATTTTTCTTACTCTTGCTATTCATTATTCAATCTAACATCTTTCCTCATCCCTCCTTGAAAACTGTTTTAGAAAAGCAATCAGTAGTCTCCAAGTGGCCAAATTTCTATTCTTTCCTTATCTTATGTGAAATTTCATCAACATTGTCAGTCACTCCATTCTTGAAAGACTCTCTCAACTTCTCTGAAAACTCTCTCTTACTTTGTTTTTTCCCTACCTCAGTGGCCCCTACATCTTACTTTCTCTGTTGGCTTCTTCTCTTTTATCTGACCTATTGATTTCCATTTGGGCTCCTTCCTGGGCTTCCTTCTCCTCTTCCTCTATTTACCTGCCTAGATGATTTTGTTATATTCTAAGGTTTTAAATACTTGTTGCATATGTTAATAACTCTCAAGTGTTTACCTGCAGATCCAATATCTCCTTGATCTCCAAAGTCAAGTATTTAATTTTAATAACTCGACTCCTTCACTTACATGCCTCACAAACATTTCTGACTTAACATGTCTCCACTCAATTGTTTTCCTCAAAAATCTAACACTCATTCTTGATGTTTCTTCTATTTTAAAAAACATTCAAATCCACAGGCCAGAACTGCAGTATGTACTTCTAGTTTATAATTCAAATCTTTCCCTGTCTTTTCATCTCTACTGTCAACATCTTTGTCCTGGCCACCACCAGAGTTTACTTGGATTACTGTAAGACACTCTTAACCAGTATTCCAAATGTTACTCTTTCTTGCTCTACTCCAGTCATTTAAAAATTACACTGAGTCATGTGTTTTCTTGTAATTAAAACCCTTTAATGGCTATCCATTGAACTTATTAAACAAATCAACTTCCTTAACAAAGGCTATGTCTGGCCTTGGACTAATTCTCCCACTGTATCTCCTGCACTTCATCTTTTTTTTTTTTTTTTTTTTTTTTTTTTTTTTTTACTTTTCTCTACAGAAACACCAACCACCTTCTGTCTCTGCATTTTTCATCATTCTTCTGCCTTAACGATATTTCCATGAGTTTTTCCGTACGTGGTTAACTCTTCATTCTTTAAGTCTTATCCTGAATGCCATCTTTTTAGGAAGCCTTTCTTTGTCCAAACTGTCTGAAAATTATTCCCCAACATAATTCCTTCTCTTTGAACAATGCTTACATGCTTTATTCCTTCTTAACAATCATGACCACATATTGTTAATTAATTGAACAGTTTATCTTTTTGCTTTTTTGCCCCTCTTCTGATTACTGAGGGTATAAATGGTACTTGTCTTATTCTGTGCTTTTTATCCAGGCTATGAAAAGTGTTAGCACATAGTTAGTATGTAATACTTTTTTATGAAATATAACCAGGAACATGCACTCAAAATGATATATAATAATGTATGGTATCGGTACCAACTAAATGATAACATTAGTAGAGGATACAAGGAGTCCAGTTGAGAAAAACTTTGGTGGAAGAGACTGAGAGTAAAGTAGACTTGAGTTCACTTTAGGAAAGTGGAATAGTATATCCCATTCAGGAAGAATATGTTCTGATAAGCAAAAGCCTACCAGTTTGGAATCATGGCTAAAAGACGAAGTTTTAGGGGCCAGATTCAGAAGTATTCAATTCACCCATGCCAGCAGTGTTAGAAGTGTCTTGTAATCTGTTACCATAGATTATCAAGCTTTTTTTTTTTTTTTTTTTTTTTTTACTTAAAAATACAACTGACGTGGTAGCTCTCTTTGATAATTTATATGAGTGACTGAGCCAAGCCACTCATCACCCTGGGCTCTATTTCCTCCAATCTGAAATAAGAATCAAAATATCTACTCTTCTCTAACTCAGGAGATTTTGGAAAGGATCAAATGAACTTTTTATTGATTCTTCCAGATGCAAATATTTACCTAGAGTAAGGCACCTTCATGGAGTTTACATCCTAATCAGGGCAGACACAGATGGGCAAAAGATAAGATGAGCATGTATAGTTTTTTTATACAAAATGATGATAAATGCTAAGGAGCCATATAAATCAAGGGAGGGAAATAGAGAATGGGAAGATCTCACTGTAAAGGTGAGGATGGAACAATGACTGGAAGGAAGTGAAATAAACAGCCAGGAGGATATCTGGTGGAAGGGCTAGAAGAAGGAAAAGCAAGTGCAAAACTCTGAGGCAGGACCCTGCCTAGCACATGTGAAGAAAACAAGGAGGTCAGGGTTGTTGGAGCAAATTGAGTGGGGTAAGTGTAACAAAGTGGGGAAGAGGCCAGATCTGCTATGGCCGTGTAGACCTTGGTAAGGTCTTTACTTTGTATCCTCACCGATCTATAATGCAGAGGACAGATATGATCTAACTTATTTTTAAACAAGATCTTTCCAGCAGTGGTAAAACCAAACTGGTGGTTAACAAGACTGGAAGCAGGGAGATCTATTTTATAATGATACCTGTGAAAAATAATGGCAGCTCAGAACAGTATGTGTATGGTGGAGATGGTAAAAATTCATCAGATTCTAGACTTTTTCAAGTTAACTTTTAAGATAGAACCTAAATTTGTAAACATCCTGGGTAATCTACTAACTGTGTTATAAGTTTTGAAGAATAGACTGATCCTGTTGAAATTCTACATTATACCATGGAATACTTAGGACAGAAACTTTTAATTTTTGAAGGCTCTTGCAGGGGGCTTCACGTGGGGTTCGTGGGTAAGAACGACGCGGCTCTGAAGAGAAGACCACGGAGACAAGGCTGATGGCGCAGGTCTGCTTTATTGGGGGAGTGAAACACAATTTATAGAGCATAGAGGGGTGTGGTAATTGCAGATTGGTGGGTGAAGGGGTGGCGGGAAGATTGTGGCGTGAACAGGGAGGAGGGTAAGGA
>JAQZBX010081271.1:0-13707 GCA_029593785.1 Cabassous unicinctus | reverse complement strand
TGCATAAACTCTAGACACAGAGAAGGCTGTAAAAATACAAAAATATAAATATAAAAACTAAGTGCAAAAACAGTAAACAGAAATAATCCTTCAAATTCTTTAAATATATGCCATTTCTCAGATTAAGAAGCATTCATCAAGAGTGATCTTGGAGTCAGGCTGCCTTCATTTGAATCCTGGCTCTTCCACTTACTAGCTATAGGACTTCGAGCAAATTGCTTAACCAATCTGCCTCTCAATTTCCTTATCTGTAAAATAGAACCAACCTCATAGGACTACTGGGAGACTTAAATGAGAGAATTAAATGAGAAGATATATGTTATGACAACAGTAATAACATTTTTTGAGGAATTCTTGAGTCCCAGACTCTTAGAACTTACTTTAAAAAGCTTACGAAAGTGTCTGATACATGGTGAAGCTTCGATAAATATTATATTTGTCTCAAGATTGGTCCTTTCAGTCTTTAGGCAAAGAATAAGGAGTGATCTTATCAGAAGCTGCCACAGTTATATCAAGAACTAAATCATGGTATCATATCCTGAATGGTAGTTTCTATTATGGTATCTGTGGATTCTCCACATGGTACCTCTGACCTCTCTTAAGGAGAACAAATGGCATCCACTCAATAATCACCATATCCAGCCTCTTCTTCCACTTTGAGAAACTTACAATGTTTTAAAACTGTAAGTTCACATCCTCCCAACTCTCTTGCAGGGAAGAGAAGATTCTTTTATTTTTACAATGTTAAAAAATGAGTTTCAATATTTTATATTGATTCAACGCAAGACCTGAAAAAAGAAAAAAAAAGGATCAAAACCCGATTAGGAGCACATTCATTAGAGGCAATATTTTTTCAACACATAGGCCTCTCCATTATCCAATATGCATTGCCCTTTCTCTCAAATCATTTTAGGGTGAACCATTAGTGTGACTATAATGAGTATAGCACCTTAATTGCTCTGGGCTTTAGATTCCTTATGAAGCAAAATTAAGAAACTGCTAAGGTCTCCTTCTAATGCCAAGTCAATGGTCTCTCCTAAGATAATAGGTAAAGACCCATAGACTAGTCTTGCAGAAATTATAAAAATAAAAATAAAAATAAAAGAGAGAAGGATTTTAACCCTAAAATAACAGGGAAGGAAGAGTATCATGAAAGGAGGGCTACTTACCAGATGAACCTGACAGAGTCTGCTGCCAATGGTCTTCCTTCCAAGCTTTTCTAGAGGTGGTCTTGCCTGAATATCTTTTGTCTGTATCCAAGAGGGAAGCTGATGCTAGTTTTCTAATGCTACCCACTGCCAGGAAATGACCTTCCCCATGGTCCCCTTCATCAAATCTGTCAATCACTCTGGCAGCAGTGGCTGTGGGAGAAGTGGAAAAGTAATCAGAATCTCCAGGTTGGTAGAAACTTAAATGGTAACTCTGTTCACCCCTTCATCTGATGCTTGAATGTCCTCTATAAAATCCCCACCAACTTCTAGGAACAGAAAACTCATTACCTCACACTCATCTTCCTGCTCTATTTTAACAGAAAGCTGACTACCTGCATCTACTAATATATTTCTATGCCCTGGATCATATAAAACGAATATGACAGTCCTTCAAATATCTTAAGTCAGCCATCACGTCCTAGCATCACTTTGCCCCATCCTTCAGGGAGTTTTCTTCACTTACACTGGCTAAACAGCCCCATTTCCTTAGTGGATATTCCTAAGACACAGGCCAGCACTCACATTTATTCCTCCTTATTCCCCCTTCTTCATACTTCTCTGACTCAAGTCTAAAACGGCATTATTCCTAACTGGACCTTGAACAACAGATTACAGAACAGAAGTTTCATTCGTCAGCCTCTGAGCAAATGTTCTGAGGCCTAAAGAGACTTAAACAGCATCAGGGAATCCTTCTCCTCCTTTAATTTTAGGGGCTGCTAGACTTATATAAAAATAAAAACAAAAAATTGATCGGACTTCCTTTTCGCCATTTCTAACAAAACACCAATAAAGGCATCCTGAAAGATAACTTCCCACCCGCTACCTGACTCTTTGGCTCCATCCAACAGCCCTCGACCTACAGTTATCCCGAAGACTGGCTCCTCGCCTGAGTCCACAGGATGTTCCGCCCATCCGACCATCAAGTCTAGAGAATGCTCGTCAGAAAGAGGCCAAAGCCCTCCTCCCAGGCCCCGGGACAACCCTCCCGGGAGGCAGTTTTCCTCGGCCCAAGAGAAAGGAGGGCAGGCCAGGCGGCGAGGCCCTGCTGCCGGCCCTTCACTCTGCACCCCGCCCCCCCGCACGTGGCCTGCCCCTGTCAGCCTCACCCTCCTCCGGGTCGGCTTCAGGATCCGCCTCGCGCGGTCGCGGGTTCAACAACTGTTCCAGCTGCAGTGCCAGGGGCTGCGTCCCCGCCATCGTCACCAAGTCTCGGTGCGCAACGTGAAATCTGCGGTCCAAGCCCGGGCCCTGTTACTCTCTTCCCGCAGGGTCCTCTCGCCCGGAGGCTACTTCCCAACGCAGCCAGGGAGCGCGCCGATCTCGGCTCGGAGCTCCGGGTTGGCAACTTCCGGGAGCCGCGTGGGAGGGGGCGGGGCCTGTGCGTCACTACGGGTGTTGCTAGGATGAAGGCGGAAGCGCGCGACAGTAGAGGAGATTGCCGGCTGGGCGCGTGTGCGCGTGCGCGTGCGTTGAGGGGGCGTGTTGAGAGGCACGGGAACGCGCGAGTGCACGTGACCGCCGCTGGCGCTTGCAGAAATAGCTGTGAGCGCGGAGCGCTGTGCCCTCCGCGCAAAATATGCATTAAGATTTGTGCGGAGCAACTAGTCTTGAAAGCTTTGGATGAATTGTTTATTTTTTTTGTTCTTTTTTTTTAGTTTTTCACTTTGGATGAATTGTATGTTTTATTAATATGTATCAATAAAATTGATTTTAAAAATTTTGTGCAAGATTCGTTTGGAAATAAAGTGCACTGTGGCCATGGCCCATGGAGACTGATTTGGTAAGCGGATCAGAGATAATCGTCTCGAACCTCGGGCGCGTACTTGGCGCGCGCACGCAGACTTGTACCAAAAGCAGGTTTGGCATTTCACAATTTGGAGTCGGGCACATGCTTCCGGCCCCGCGACGGCCAGGATTTGGGAATACTGTGTCAGGGATGTGCATGTGTAATTGTGCGGCAGACTGCTGGCATTTTTATTAATAGGAATAATTAGGAATAGCTCTGACTGTGTATAAATAAAGATCGTTTCTGTAGCTTCTCCAAGTAGCCTTGCCTGAGCAGATAAAGAAAGGGGTGGGGGGATTACTGTTCTACACACCTCACGGGATTGATGTCTTAGTTGTTCAAAGATGAGGGCATACTCAGATACCTGAAACTGGTGCACAAATGCAGATAAACTCAGGTATGCCGTTAGAAGGGTAGAGGTAGAGCCAAAATATAAAGACTTAATAGGTTAATTTTAATTGCACAGAGGCACATAGAAAGACTCAATCCCTGTACGTTCCCCTTCCTTTATCAAGCGTTCCCTGACTGCCCACTATGTGGCAGGCACTGCTAGATGAGACACAAAGATGAGTAAGTTAGATTGTCCTGACAGTGAGCAGCCTAGGGGGGCAGACAACATGAAAACAGAAACTGCAATAAGGAATGATAAGAGGTGAGTACAGAGTATCTGTTTGAGGTCACCTGAAGAGACCAGATCCCCCTAAACAGAAATTGTCTCAAAGAGATCCAGAAAAGAGATGATAGGTGTGCACTGAGGTCCTGAGGCAGTCAGTGCCTCTTCTTGGATATAGCCCAGGTTCCACAGTGGAACCCGAGGGATGTGAGGGTCCCTGACTTTCACAGACTTCATATGCCCCTGAGGGTTAAGAGCAGTGAGAGGCCACCACGTTAGTGTGGCCTGCCTGATGTCCCCATCCTAGGTGGCTCTTGAAGAATGAAGACATCAGGACTGAAGAAAGGAAGGAGAACCTATCTTCAGATACATCCCTCAGGCAGGGAAGGGAAAGAATGTCAGGTAGGATGGGAGCACCCTAGGCGTGGACTCAGGCAAGGAGAACAGCGTCGTTCTTTCCTTCTTTCTTCCTTTCTAACCTATTCCCTGTGGTCTTGGTCTGGTGCCTGTGTTTGGGGCCTCTGGAGCTGCAGTATGCTCCTCAGACTGCAGCAGCGGCCATCCCCCTGAGCTTCAAAGGACAAAAATATTTCTCCCACCCCACATTTAGGAAACTATCTCCTCAATCCTCTTCCCTTGCTATTTTGGACACTAATAACCTTTAGACACCTGGCCTAGGGAAGAAGAAGGCAGAAAAGGGGGAGGGAGGTGAGGCAGAGACCATCTCTGAGCTGTCATGCAAACAAGACACTACTGGATGACTGCAGGCCTGTGCTGGGCCCACAACCAGCAGAAAATGCCATGGACCTGCTTAGCTACTCTCTTCTCTGTTCTGGTCCCCACCAACTTGGGAAGCCTTGCTGGAAGGAATCAAGACCACTCTACTGCTACCAAACACATCCCAGAGCCACCAAAATGCTTCCCCTGCTTTTTTACCCCACACTGAGGGTAGGAAGTAGTCCCAGGAGTGGTGGTGGTGTGTGTGTGTGTGGGGCGGGGAATCCATGGACTTAAGATGCAACTGAGGGACGTTGAGGCATAGGACAGGGGTTGCAACCGCTCATATGCTCTCTGGGGGCCCCTCCAAGACTGTACTTCCCTAGCAGAAAGTTCTACCTCTGGCTGCTTTACGGGGTGATGAGAGTAAAGGGGAGCCCTTTCTCAAAAGAACGGTCGTCGACAGAGCAGGCGGGAGGGTCTCATGGTTCACCATCCCTCTGCCTACTGTCCAAGGCTGCAAACTGGCAGGCAGATACAGGAGGAGCGGAGGATGACACTGGACATCAGCCCTCTCCATTGGCACAGTGAACTATCAGTTCACGTGACCAGAGGTTTCAGGAATTTCGGGAGACCGACTTTCAGGGTTCCGACTTGCCTGTCTTCTCAGGCGCCATCAAACCCCGGGTCCCAGACCCCTGGCGTGCCATTCCTGGCTTTCCAAGTAGACTCCTCCCACCCTGTCTTGCCCGAAAGCAGCTCCCCAGCTTCCGCCAGCCTGGAGAGGTTGGATGAGTGAGTTTCGGCTCCTTCGCCCGCGCAGATGGCGGCTCCGGGCCGCTGGACCCCCGAGGGCAGGTGGTGGGAGGTAGCGACTTTAAGATGGCCGCGGGGAGAAACCGGGCTGTCAGGCCGGGCCAGAGAGGAGGCTGCCCTCCTCGGCGCGAGGGGACCGCCGTGATGCTCCCGCTCCCGCCCGCGCGCTTCCCCTGGGAGCTCCCAGCCCCGCTTCCCCGCACCTCTGGGTCAGAGACAGGCAGAGAGGCTCCCATGGGAAGGGGAACAGTCTCTGACATTTCGGGGCCTCCCCCTCTCTGGTTTTCCCCTCCAAATTTGACTGCTGAGCATTGCCACCTGTTTGGGTATTCGCCAGGGTATAGGATACCGCGTGGAGAGGGAATGCTGCGCCGCTGGTCACGAGTCTGAGAGAGGAATTGATTCCACGCGCCGCGTGCCCAACTCTAAAACGATTCTTATCAAGTACCCGAATCCACAATAAAACTTCTAAATAATTCAATAGCCCTGATAGGAAAATGCAGCTTCCCAATAAACATCCGTTCATCAGTTAAATGAATGCCTTTAAAGAGGGTGGGGGGTGAGGGTGGGGTTGGCTGTAATTACTAAACTGGCTATGATTTGATGTATATAAATGCTGAAAGAGCAAAAACAAGCCGATCTAGTGATTGCTTATAAAAGCAGGTAAAGAAATGAGAGGCTAAGTTTCAAAAGTCTCCCCTTATTTCATTAATGTTGATTTCTGAAAGAACACTGCCAGATTCCTCCCTGATAGTTTTTCCCCCTTATTAGATAAGCCATCACGTGGATTTGGTGAAATATAGCTTAAAGACTTCTCTGCAGGAAAGATAAAGTTGAATATCTTAACAAAATATGAAACCAGCATGGAAATTACATACCATTTAATGTAAAACCTTCCATTTTAAAAAAATATACAAAAATAAATAATCCTGACTGAAATCTAGGTAATTTGGAGGAGAAATTCTGTAAGTCTAACAGAGTCTGATATTAAAACACACATATACCCCCACAAAACTATTTCATAGTAGTAAATATTTAAATTTCTTCCATATCTAATGAAAGCTAGGAAGGAATTGAACTACTTTTCAGAACCTATTGGCAACTGGCAGTTGAAATTTGATTTCTGTATTGGTTATTTTTGTTCATCTTCCAGAGAAACTTAATATGTATCCTGTGCCAGGCAGAATATTTTTCCTTCTGGGGAACTTCAAATGTAGCAAATACTCTAAAACAACGACTTCATATCAGCTCTGTGAAAGGGATTAAAGTATTTCATTTCTAGCTATACTGTACATTTTATGTTATCTTTCAAACCACCAAATTAGAAAGCAGGATTATCTATGGGAAATGAATTGAAACTGAAAAGGACCACCTCTAACTATATATATTTACATGTATCTGACATTCACAAGCTTGGTTTTGCATGGGGGGGAGGGACACACAGGCAAGATCATGGACCAACACCACTCATTTTTAGCCATGGATTTGATTTCTATTTCAAATTCTCTATTAACTTATCAGCAAACATCTCTTCAACCATATCAGTTAAGTCCACAGAATGCAAATCTGTGGTTAATAACAGCAGGAAGCCAGAGAAAAAGCTAGGCTGGCATTAGCAAGGGGCGTCAGCCACATCCAAGACAAAAAAAACAAAAACAAAAAAAAAATGTAGCCATCAACCCCAGACCCTGCCTCTCTTCCTCCTTCACCTTCCGCCTGGCTTCTGAGGAGCCATTCTGCTCCCCATTAGGGCTCCCCTCTGCTCGGCAAAACATCAAATAACACACCAATTATCTAAACATCAGGTTTTCTATTTTTATTAAAAACTCACAAATTTATTCAACATGTTTTCTTTCATACAGTGAATGGTCTAATATGCACTGGAGGTCACACAAGCTTAGGTTTATTAGAACAATAAAAGACATATGAGAAATTTAATATATAAAGAAAAAAGTAGCAGCTGTTGACTGCATATTTGACCATAAAATTTAAATATTTTGGACTTTTATTTTAAAGACACAAAAATAAAACCTGTGTGGGTCTATATAAGTCATATTAACAATTCCATGAATGTTCAACAGGACTAAAAATTAGCAAAGATGTTTTTTTTTTAAACCTTGTAACACTTTTAACACTTTCTCAGGTTGCTGGTGCCAGGCACCTTTACAGTATTTGTGCTATAATTAGTCTATTTGGCAACTGTCTGAATAGCGTGTTTTTCTCTTTGCCGCGTGTAAACAACACCTTTTCACAATCTAGCACAGTGAGCTGCAAGCCCTGCAAATCTGTCAGAACATCTACAGGAAAAGAAAAGGAACAATTTTGGTTGATTGTTCAAAACATTTTGTTTTTGAACAAGAGGTTTCAAAACAGGATATATTAGTAAAACACAGAACTCCTGAATTTAACATTATACGTAAACAGTTGACTGTTTTGTTTTTTTTTTTAGTTCAATAGTCTTTTTTTTTTTTTCTTTAACTTTGTGTGTGTGAAGGTAGAATACTTTTCTTGTACAGCTGATGTTCAAGTCATTTTAGTGAGTGGTCTGGCTATGACACCATCCTAACGAGTGTATCTGTGTGTATCTGTGTAAGCGTGTGTGGAGCTTTGTGAAGGTAGAAGAGTTGATACTGAGGGCTTTACATTTAGAATTTTGCAATTTTGGCAAAAATCAAAAACCAAAACCCAGATAGACAAAATATATATATATATAGTCCCACCTGATGCACAGCAGGTCGGCGTTTCTGAAGCTATAAGAGTTTGTTGTCGCTGTTACTGAACTCTGAGACAACTCTAAGAAAGGGTTTCCCAGAGCCAGAACCCTCCTAGCCTGGTTCGGAAGCGCCCCGGGCGGTTTCGCCTCCCTCGCACGGCTTCGCCTGGCGGCCTGCCTCCCCGCGGCTGCGGCGGTCGTCCCCGGCTGTGCGCGCCGGTGGCAGCCGCGTATGTCTGTCCGCCGCCTGCGGGAGCTGTCCAGGTGGGAGTCCAGGTCCAGGTGGGAGGTGGGGAGAGGTCTGCATCTCCCTTTGGGAGCCCCATCCTGCAACCTTGCTAGCGAGCACGCGGATCCCAGTCCTGCCTCGAAGCGGATTTGGATCCTATTTCGTGTCCCCCTTTCCCATCCCGTCTCCCCAGTCGGAGAATGGTTCCCGAGGCTGGAGGAAGGGATGGGGGCTTGCTTTTTCTGCCTTTTTTTTTTTTCCTTTTTTCTATTTTTCTTAAATAAAGGTTCATTTCTGTACAACCACGAACTCTGCGGACTCTGCGAGACGCCGCTACCACACGGTCGCCTCGTTCATTTCGGGGGGATGGGACAGGTGGTTTCCGTAGCTCGCTCCGCCATTGACCGACAGCGACGAGAAGGGCGGGCTTGGCCCGAAGACCTCGGCCGACATGGAGTGCAGGGGCCCGGGCAGGCTGGGCTCCGGGCTGGGCGAGTCCCCGGGGGGATGCGCCAGGATGTCAGTGAACCTCTGCGCCTCGCTCGACGGGTGGTGGCCGGGCAGCGGGTGCTCCAGGCCGCCCAGAGGCGTCCCGGACGGCCCGGACGACGGCACGAAGGGCAGATCCACCGGCGTCTGGGCCTGCGAGGACGGGGGGCCTTGCGGGAAGAAGTCGTAGTTGCCCCCTGGGCCGTAGTACTCGCTCTGGTAATCTGCGGAGCGGCGGGGAGGAGGATATTAGGACCCGCCTGAGGTTAGGCGGGGTAGAAAGGGCGGGAAGGCGCGCTCGAAAGCCGGCGGAGGAGGGCAACGCGCCGGGAGCGAGCGGTTTGTGGGGCGCCCCTGCCGCGCCAGGAGAAAGGAGGAGCTGGCCTGGTGCAAACACGGGGGCTGCTCTCTACCTGCCCGCCCGGCCCCATGCAGGACTGGGGACTCGGCCCTTGGTCTCACCACCTCCCTTTGATTTACTCCCAGGCTTTCCCCCTTCTCTCCCCAACTCTCCGTTTCACCAGGGAAAGCCAGAAGCACCTCCCACGCTGCCCCCGCTTCCAGCGAAGCCAAGCCCCGCCTGGCGGTGCCCGGGCATTCGGCGGCCCACCCACCTCCGTAGAAGGAGAAGGGGCCGTTGGGGATGAGCTCGCCCGGCTCCAGGCGGTCCACGAGCGGCCGCATCCGGCGCGGACTGCGGAAGAAGGCGTGGCGCCGGGCGCCCAGCGCGCTGAGCTGCTTCATTCTGCGTTCCTTGGAGCGCCGGTTCTGGAACCACACCTGCAGGGCATATGTCGCGAGCTGAAGTCACGGAGACCCCACCCCCACCCAGGGGGCCCGGCAGGCCCTTCATCCCTCCATGCCAAGCTCGTCCACTCTGGGCGCTCAGTGTGTGTGGGTGGGGGGGGGGTCCTCTGGAAGGACCGCTTGGGCGCACCGTGAGCCAAGGGTGAGCAGGAGTCCCGAAAGGGAGGCCTGAGGCAGGCCGCCCCTGTCCGACGTGAGGCAGTTAGGACATGGCCACTCTGTTGATCACAGTTACAGCTTCTCCGGGGGCTGTACACACAGACACAATCAACCTCCCCAAAATAGCGTCTCTCTCACACACAGCTTTCCTTTCAAGGTTACTTGCAGCCACCACCCCCCAACTCACACACACATGCCCCATGATACAGAAAGGCACAGAAGCAGCCTCCTGTTGAACACTCAGTCTTCTAATGATAGTGACACCACAATCCACAATTTCCTTTCACATTCACGTACAGTCCCCCAGTGCCAGACATACCCACAACCTCTGACTTGTAGTGACACAGGCACATGATCACCCATTCATGTGCGCTCATGCTAGCACAACAGCCCATAGGCCACAGGGCCTCCCACTGAGGGCGGCCTGCACGTATGTGCACCTACACACTCAGCCTCCCTGGCACAACCACCCACTCTCTCGCAGAGCGTTGGGCCAGAGACAGCGCTGTGACCGAATCACAAGCAGTCTCAGGCCCGCAGGCCCCCCTCCCGACCGCTGGAAGCAGAGCTGACTCCAGCCGGACCCCCTCCCATCATCAATCCAGGACGCCCCACCTCTCTTCCCAGGGAAAGTCTCTGCTCTGGGTCTCGTCTAAAGCAGAGAGACCCACAAAATTGGGCTTAGGGACGCAGAGGGCGATTACATTGTGCAAAAGTCAGCGGAACAGATTAACTTCGGTGCGCACAGCGACCTCCCGGCTCCTGCCGAGGGGAGGGGGACATGCAGAAAGAGGGGTCCCAACTTCCGCCGCGGTGTGGGACAGTATCCTCTCCTGCAGCCTCCTGCTGAGCTCCCCGCCCCTCCCCCTCCGCCGCCACTATCACCTCGGTTGGGGTGGGAAGAGGAGGAGACGTGGGGCTTTCCTGAAGCGCATCAGGCGGTTCTTCAAAGGCGCGGTGGGATGGGGTGGGGGCCCCCTCCTTCCCCTACCCCCGCGCCAGCCTCCACGGACTCGCTCGCCCTTGGCCACTCGGCTCTTCCGGGCTCGACCTGGATGCCCCGAGCGGCTGTGCGGGCTTCTTTGGGGCGGAGTGGCGCGCCAGGGCCCTGACCTGGATGACGCGCATGTTGAGACCGGTCTCCTGGGCCAGCTGCTCGCGGATATGGCGCGTGGGCTTGGGTGTGGCGGCGAAGGCAGCCTTCAGCGTCTCCAGCTGCTTGGCTTTGATGGTGGTGCGCGGCCCCCGCCGCTTGGCGCCCAGGTTTTGGTCGTCATTTTCGTTGCTGCCCCCTTCCTTGTCTGACACGTTGGCGCTCTCCGAGTCCTTGGCGTCGTCCTGAGACGGGTCTTGGGAGTCCGGAGACAAACTGGGATCGCTGCCCGTGGTGGCTGGGGAGAGGGAAGGGACAGATGAGCAACGGTCTTGGCGGGCCTCCTTCCCCCAGGACTCGCCCGCCCCTAGGGAGCCGGGAATTGGGGCCTCACCCGAATGGAGGCTGTTCTCTTTGGCGACACTACTGTTACTTAGGTAATCCTCTTTGCAGACGAACTTGTTCTCGTCGATGATGTAGAGCTCCTCGCCAGTGGAGAGTTGCTTGTTACACATCATGCAGGTGAAGCAGTTCAGGTGAAACACTTTGCTCCGTGCCCTCCGTACCAGGTCGCTGGGGGAGATGCCCTGCGCGCAGCCCGCGCATTTGGTACCGAAACACCTGCAAGGGAGCCGGGTTGGCGAGGGGCAGGGAGAGACAGAGGGCAGGAGAGAAAGAGGTAGAAAGAGGAGGAAGAAGGGGGGGGAGAGAAAAAAAGGAGAGAAAGAGCCCAAAAGAAAGGCAGAATGCCGATTAAGCAAGAGAGGAGGCAGGAAAAGCCAGCGCCGGGCACCAGGGAAAAGTCAGGGAGGAGAAGCGCACGGTTAGAGCAAGGGCCCAGGTTGCGCCCCCAACCTCAAGCACAGGGATATCCCAGAGGCGAAAAGCGCCGCCGAAGGCGGGAAGGCGACGGGACACTAATCTTTCCAATTGGATTTAGAGGACAGACGAATTTGAATCAGAGCTCCACATAGAAGCTAAGGAGCGCCGCTTTTCTCTGCTAGCTTCAGGCTTCCTTTCACCGTAAAACGACCGCGCACTCGGCTGGGAATTGGCGAGAGACCACTGTGCCGCGTAAAACAAACAGCTCCGCGGAGAGCCCTGCGGGTGCAGATGACCCGCCGCCACATTCACGCCCAAAGCCTGCAACTTGGCTCAAGCGGGAGCCGCAAGGAGGCTGAGCCGGCTCTAGGCGCCTGGCCACCCTTTGCGGGATCCAGGCCTCTGGAGCCCACCAGCAGCAGGCACCGCCCGCTGCCGTCCGGCTCGGTTCTAGCCAGCGCCGGGTCGGTTGTGGCTCAGAAGCCCAGCCAGCGCTTCCTCCTGGCAGGGCAAGCGGGCACAGCTATTTGCTCCACGGTCTTCCGCACCCGGAGCCACGCGTTCCGGTGCGGCAATGGGGACAGCGCGTCCTAAGCCTCTGGGCAAAGCAGCCCAGGTGGCTTCGAGCCACCCCCCCACCCCCCCCAGTTTGATTTGTCATCGCAAACTCAAAGAAAAGCAGAAAACAAGTCAGCCGAATAAGCTGGAACCGCACAGGGAAATTATAGTTCGCATTTGCGCCGCTTCTCTATTGACTTGTATGTTTGTTCGAGTGAAGTGACAAGATATTGAGTTTAAATGGATACAATAAAAATGCTAAACAGAGGAGGAGCACAGATCTCCCGGTTCAGGCGAGCAGCGTCCCGGCTTTTCCCCGGGCTTGGGCAAGGAGCTGGCGGGCCGTAGCCCGCAGAGCCCGGGAGGGCTCAAAGCCCAGCGCACGCATCTAAGCCGGTGTCGGTTTTGGACGGAGAAGCCGGGATAAAAGGCCCCGGGGAGATTGCAGCCTCGGGGCATTTCAAGGGCTACAGTGCAAATGTTCGCCCAGGCCTGGGCTTCGAGGCCGATCGGGGTTTGGGGAAGACCCCTGGGCGTGCAGGATCCGGCGCAGGATCAACTGCTACCACGGCGGGAGGCAGGCACTCTCCACGCAAAAGGCTCGGCGGTTCCCGCCAAGACCTCTCTGAAACCGGAAAGACAGTGGCAGGGAGCGAGCCCAGATTTCTAAGCTCAGGCTGGAGGCGAGTAACCCGAAGGCCCGGCAAATACAGTTGCTGGAGAGCTTAGCGCCGGGAAAGACAGGCGTCAGGGCTAAATGGCGGAGGCTGTCCAACCTCCCTTCCAAGCTTGAAGGGACTTTTGGGCTGAGATGCGCTCAGGCTTTTTCTTTCCAGGCACGTGCAGCCAAGCCCGAACCCCCAGTTTACAAGAGGTAAGGAAGGCCATGTCCCAGAACCCCAGAGCGCCAGCTGGCGAAGAGAAGGGCGCCCACAGGACTTGGCTGCCCTCTCCAGAGGCAGCTCCTAGTGCGGCCGCCGTGGCCACTCTGACCTCTGATCCGACCTGGCCGCGACCGGTGCGCTGGCAGGCAACAGTGGAGCAGCGCAAGGTAAGTACTCACCGGAAGAAGTCGTTCTTGCAGTAGAGCTTGCCTTCCCGGGAGAAGCACTTCTCGGTCAGGTTGCATTTACATTCACAGCACTGGACGCACTTGACGTGCCAGGCCCTGTCCAGCACGTTCAAGAGGAAGCGGTCCAGGATCGGCCTTTTGCAGCCGGCACAGTGCACCATGGTCTTTGGTTTGGTCGGGTGGGGCCCGGAGAGAGTGGCAGGCAGAGCCGAGGAGGATGACTCCCGAAGACGACCGGCACGAGTTCCCTCACCCCTCCAAAAAGCGGAGACACACTCGGCTGTTCAAGCCAAAACCCGCACCAGAAAATCAAAAGAGGGGAAACGAGGCTAGGGAGTGGGGTGGGAAGGGACACCTCGGTGGAACTCGCAGTCGGGGGTCCCAGGGTCCCCGGGAGCACCGGGGCAAGGAAAAGGAGTCTCGGGCGGGCGAGAAAGCGACCCTTCTGCCCAGAGCTCTCGGAGGAGTGAAGGTCACCAAGTACGGCGGCAGGAACGGAAATAAATAAATAAACGGAGACAGAGAAGGAAAAGGACGACGCGGCGAACTCGGCTTGCAGGGAAAGCGCCGCTGAGTTCTCAGGCTTGAGGTAGAGCTGTCAGAAGTCAAAGTGCATCTGCTT
>JAQZBX010081270.1:0-13700 GCA_029593785.1 Cabassous unicinctus | reverse complement strand
GGTTTTATTGAAAGCAGTGATTGTTTAAACATTCCTTTTGAAGACACCTGACAGCCCCTAGGATGGAAGCAGCTCACCTCCATGCCTGGATTTGGCTGGGTGCCTCTTGGCATGCCCTGTCTGTCTGCTCCTGAGTGCTGGCTGTGGAGCACCAAGCCCCCCAAACTGTAATTTCTTCTAATGGATTGAAGAATCTGATTCTGAGTGAATGTGTGTGTGTCTCTCTCTGAGCTGCTGCTGTGTGCAGCAGTGATGATGACAGGTTGGTTTAATGCAGCTCTTGCCAAGATTAAGGGGTTGTCAGACAAGTATCATGGGAGATTGAGGGATTGCTCTGGAAAGTCATTCTGAATTGCTAACTAACAGAGTGCTGGCACTTGGATGGGGGTGGGCTTCCTTGTATTTGAGAAGTTGCAGAGGGGCGCTTAGCAGAGATTTCTTCCCTCACTCCGAGGGCTGATTAGATGGGCCACTCAGATGCCTCCAACCTGGTATTATGGATCCCTGAGGAGCCCAGGAGTGGACGTCAGAGGATCCATCAACCTTGTAAAATTGCATGCAAAATCATGTGCTCATAAACAGGACTATTTTTTCTGGAGAGAGAGGCCATAGTTTTCACTGGAGTCTCAAGGGTTTTTGACCTCTCCAATACTGGGATACCCTGTTGTGCCCAACTGGAGACAATGCTTACTTTATCCTTAACTTGAGGATCGATTTACTCTTTAAACAAATATTGTCAAATGCCTACTTTGTGCCAATTACAGAGCTAGATGCTAAGGTTATAAGAGAGACAAGGCCCCTGCTCTTGTAAAATTTACAGTGTAATGGGAGACACAGACTTCTACCCAAGAATTGGAAACGTAAATATAAAATGTACCTGGGATAAGTACAATGAAGGAGAGGTGCCTGGGTCTATTAGCATGTGGAATACACTTCTTCAATGAAGTGATGATTGAAATGAGATCCAGAGACAAGTAGGAGTTAACTAGGCAAAAGGGAAGTATCTCCCAGGCTGGAGCTCAGAGACAGAGTGGAATGTGGTGGAAGATCAGCCTGGAGAAGTAGATCGAGGCCACATGAGACCATTTTAAGGAATTTTATCTGGACAGTAAAAGCAATGAGCAGCCACTAAAGAGTTTTTAGAAGGAAGTTGATATATACTGGCCTCAATAAGCTTCCTCTAGCTATAGAACCTAGCTATAAAATCACTACTGAAGTAGCTATAGATATAGCTATTTATCTCCCATTCATTTATTCTGTAAATATGTATGCCAAGTGTTTATCCCATGCCAGAGATTTGGCACTGAGGATGATACCCATGGAGAGACTCTGGCAGTTAGAGCACTTGCCCTCATGGAGCTTAAAATCTAGGGGAAGAGTAGAATAAGCCATCTGGAAATTCTAGTAGAGTATGAGAAGTACAGTTTGACCATCCATTCAATTATTAATTCAATAAGTATTTATTGAGTACCTGCTCTGTGCCAGGCCTTGTGTAGGTGTTGGAGATGTCTGGGAATATTAGAAGACACAGTCCCCACCCTCACTGAATTCACAGTCAAATGGGTGGACACAGACCCGTAAACACACGGTGCCAAATGCTGAAAGAGGGGGTGTGCGAAGGCAGTGGGAACATGGGAGACCTGCACCCAACCCAGCCGCTGAAACTCAGGGAGAGAGGTGGCTTGTGCACAGTTCAACTAGAGATAGAAGGGACCCAGTTATCTGGAGATGTCTCTCAAGGAAATTGGAGTGTTAGTATCCAAAGGGGGTAACAGAGGTCCACTATGGCCAGATTCTAATAATGGAAGGTAATATTTAGTAAGTGTTTGCTATGTATTAGACTGTGCTAAGCACTTTTCCTACGCTATCTCATTTGTGTCTCCCAACAACTGTAGGTGGTAGGTTCTGTTATACTTGGAGTAATAGCAATGGAATCACTGGTCACTCTCTGTGGTATGAGTTTGATGTGAATTAATGCTTATTTTTTGAGTAAACATGATTATAAGGGTATACTTATTGATAATCTAATTTCTCTTGCAAGAAATGAACAATGGAATTCCAAGAGGGAGATTTTCCTGGCATAGGAAAATTCTTGCTTTATGATTCAGACCATTCTAATGAACAACAAGAAATATGGGGCCTACACTGTATTTATTCACAGAAAGATATTCATACAACACTGTTCGAGTGTCATCGATACAGCAGTAATTCATGAGCCTGACATCGGAGCAATGCATTCTGTGTTGTCTTGCTATCAAGGAAACCTCAATTTGAAGCTGAAGCTGCCAAAACAAAAATAAAAGCTATAAATCACAAATGCTCAAAATTTCCCTCCTTTTCTGACATGTACAATCTTAACGTTTCAGGGCCAAGGAGGTGAGAGGAACTTCCTGTTTAACATCCCCTAAATTCTCCACTCAAATTGGACGTCGAATGCTCTGGCACTCTTTGAACTTATCATGGTGGGCAAAGAGAGGAGGGGAAAGGGCCACAACTGGGCCTTTGTGCAAACACCCTGAGGGGTGGGGACAGCTGGAGGGCACTTAACAAATGTATGAGAAGAAACTGCAAGCAAGGCAACTCCCTCCTGTCCACAGGCAAGGAGACATTCTCCCCTTGGCTATGAAGGGCATTCCCTCCTTAGATGCTTGATTCTCTGTTTGGAGAATTAGGTTCAGTGACATTTTGATTAACGTTATGACTATTTTCTCTGAAAGAGCAGTAGCTTTTATCTGGGGCCATATATTAGGCTCTTTCCCCAATTCAACTCCAGAATCCCAGCAGAAGGCTATTGCTGGTTGTGACAGAGATAGGTAACTGCCCATCAGAAATTTGTCATTCTTTTTTCCCATAGTGTGTAGTTACCACTGGTAGGCAGCTGCCCAGCTAGGGACTGCATTCCCCAGCACTTCTTGCATCCAGGTGTGGCCACATGATGAGTTCTCCAAAGGAACAGGAAAGGAAGACTTTCCAGCTGGTTGTCTAAGAAACTGGGGTACCATTTCTGCTTTCTTTCCCACCCACTGCCCAAACACAGAGGGCTCTGAGGCTTTTGGGGATGTTGTGGAACTATCCTCCTGAATCACCACATGGAGCAAAGAATACCCACTTTGAATTGTTGCATGAAAAAGAAATGTGTAGTTTGTAAAGCCACTGAAAGTTTATAGTTTGTTTGTGACAGCACCTGGGTTACCCTAATGAATACATCTGCTAATCAGTGAACAAGTAGATCATGCTTGTGATGATCATTTTTTCTTATAAGCAAAATAATATATTTAACTGATGGCTGCTGTCCTTTCATGAGTTTGCCGAAATTTAGTGCTGCAGAGGAATAGTCATAAGCCTGCAATAAAATAAACAGAAACCGCTAAGCTTTAATTTAATATTATTTGATATGACAACAGCGACTAATGAAGCCAGTTAATAGTTGCAGCCCAGAGCATGCTTTTAGGGGACCTCGTTTCCCAATTTGTTGCTCCTTGAAAGGCAATATCTGGATATTAACCACGAATCCCAACACATAGAAACATAATTAAAATCCTGTCACACTGAATTCCAAAGAAGGTGGTAATTATTTTGCTATGCTGAATTTGATTGCACAATATATTAATGAAACAATCTATTATAAATGTATCAAGTACCTACTATGTGCAAATCACCGAGTGTGATTCTCTTTCATTTATTCAACAATTTAAAAGCATGTGTAATATTTTTCTCTCCCTCTGTCCCTTTCTTCAATGGACATTAACTGATCACTTCCCGTAGGCCAAGGAAAATGCTAAGGGAGCTTTAGGAAAATGAAGGTTTTCAGGCCATCATGTCAAAAAAGAACTATGACAATAAAATGCATTCTAAAATTGTGATGGCATGTATATATATTAGGAGAATGAGTGTGCTTATAGGCTCATTTGATCATTTCTTTCCTACCATTGATAAGCCATCCAGCTCTTTGGTGACATATCATAGGAAATGTACCCTGCTGGGAGCCCATAGGCCTTGCCTTTGCTACCTCTATATGATAGAGTTACCCCTGCCCAGCCATTTTTTTAAAGTCTTCATCTGGTAAGCCCAATGTCTTAGTTTCTTCATTGCTGGTTTCTGTTGCTTTATTTTGTTCCTTTGAATGGACCATCTTTTCCTGTTTCTTTATATGCCTTGTGATTTTTTTGTTGAAATCTGGACATTTGAATATTTTAATATGTTAACTCTGGAAATCAGATTATCCCCCTTCCCCAGCATTTGCTATTTTTTTCCCCCTTCTTCTTGTTGGTGGCCACAATAGTCTATTTGTTTAGTGGTTTTTCCAAACTATATATGGAAACACTTTATCTCTTCAGTAGTCACTGAAGTGTCTGTTCCTTAAACTTGTATTCAGCTGGTGTTATGAGGGAGATTTCTTTGAATGCCAGGAGCTATAAAAAAAGCCCTGAAGGCAACATCTTTCCTAGTCTTTGCAGACTGGCTCTGTGCTGGTGTTCTCCTTCAGTGCTTAGCCAGCCTTACAGTAAGCCTAAAGAACAGCCCAAGGTGAAAGCATAGAGTCCTCTCAGGTATTTTCTGAGCAAGCATCTTGCCCTGGCCATGTGTGTGTGGTCTCATAAATTCCCCCATATACATGATAGCCCAAATGCCCCACTTCCCCTAGACATTTGCTGCTTTTCCTTATGGGGATGCTATATTGTTTGTCTCAAACAGTAATACTTTGCCCCAGGCAGCTGTGGTCTGATTGCTTTCTTATGGTGTTTTAGCAGCCCTGTCAACTACTACGATGTCCAGAGTAAGTTCTGGTACAGACAAGACAGAGGCGAGCATCTTGGATTAGTCCTACAGACTTCCACCAGATGCTTTGGTATAGATGTACATCCACCCCAATATGCATATAAGGGTTAATATTCTCCTTCCAGAACACAGTACTAGGGACCTGACTGGGAGCATGTGCTGGTGCTGTACCAAGCTGGGGAGGGAGTGTGCTTCCCACACGGGAAGGGTGGCTAAGGGCACCACAAAGTTTTCCTACCATTTAAAAATACCTTTTTTCTTGATTCTTTATTCAACTAGTTACTGTAACCTATTGACTATTTTCCAGAACTCTGAGAAAGTTGGTTTTGCCAGTTTCTGCTTGTTTTTCAGTGTTTTTGTGGCGGGATGGAATTTTGAATCTTCTTACTCCACCATCTTGCTGGCATCTCTCTCTAGGCATCTTTTATTGATTAACTGTATAAAATACTAGCAAGAGTCTTTGAAACCTGTTACTTTATTTTATTTTATTCTGTCTTTCATGGAACAAGTCATGACGCAAATTATCAGGACCTAGAAAAAGTTTTGAGGCATCACAAACCTACCTCCTCATGCCCTCTAGATTCTAAGATCCTTATCAAGACTTGCTCACTCTGAAAACATTCCTTATACTAGACCTACATTGTTCAATATGGTAGCAGCAAACCACATGTGATTATTTTGGTTTAAATTTAAATTAATTAAAATAAATAAAATGAAGAATTCAGGTCCTCAGATGCACTAGCCACATTTCATGTGTTCAATATCCCTATGTGGCTACTGTATTGATAGCACAGATATAGAACATTTCCATCATTGCAAAGAGTTCTATTGCACAGCATTGTGGGAGTCTAGAGGGTGAATGTATTTAAGTGGAAAAGTAGGAAGTCAGTGAGTAGAAATTGAGCATCAGCATCTGGGCTACAATTTATTTATTTATTTTTTACTTGTTTCTTTACTTGAGCCTGTGAGCTTCTTAAGGTCACAGATTACACCATGACTCTTTGTATTTCTAACACTGAATATGTAGTAGACACTGAGACATGTTTGTTGAAAAAAAATGAAGGAAGCTTGGTTAGCAGGATCATTTGATATGGGGAATTAGGAAGAGTTGGGCTGGCGTTGCTTAAACCTTTCATGTTCATGTGTAGGAGAACTGGTCCTATGGATAGAGCTGAACTAAGTGATTTCAGAGGCAGGGGAGGGGGTATAGAGAGAGACCAGAAACGACAGGGTTTGACACTATCCCAATCTCCTCCATTTATTAGCTGACTGATTGGCTAATCTGACAAGTTAAGTTATTCTAAATGACCTCATTGGTAAATCCTCTCAGGATCTATACTGACTTTACACGTAATAGGCACTTAAGTGTTATTTGTTGAATGTAGGTGTTTTATCAGTATTATATTCATCTATTTTCTGTTTCCCATCCACCTTTCCAACTCTCAATAGCAAGCAAACTCCAGGAAGGTAGAGTCTTTGTCTATTTTGCTTATTGCTATATCCTCAGCACCTAGAACAGTGATTAATACATAGTCATGCTCAACGAATTTTTTTTTCATAAATGGAGGAAGAACCTTTACTATCTTAACCAAAAGAACTACATAAAGTTATAAATTTCATACAATATGGCCATACAATGGGACAAGGTATTTTGGGGACAAGAGAGACACATTTGGGCCCTCAAATCACCTCTGTAAATAACCACTGACTTTGCCTGGGCACAGGGCTAGGCCAACCCTCATAAATGATGTGCCTGAATTTGAAATTTAAAACCTCACAGGACTCTAGGTGCATACAAGGCGTAATACTAAATGGCTGATAACTTATGACATTTATTTCCCCACATGAAGAACCACAGGGCAGCATCTCTTGTCAGGAAGGAAACAGATTTGTCAGAAAGGAAACCAGCTATCATGTGCTCTTTGTATTTTTATGATTTATGTATTTATTGGATGCACCTACCACTTAACAACCTCTGGGTGCTTTTATATGTTTCATAGACAAAAGGCAGACGCTGCCATTGTGGATTATGAGGTGGAGAAGTATCAACAAAATAGCATCCATAAATCCCAGAGCACACCATAAAATCATCAAATGCTACGGAAGCTGTATTTAGGTTCCCCCAAGGATCCAGACA
The DNA here is from genome assembly GCA_029593785.1 of Cabassous unicinctus. Lineage (NCBI taxonomy): Eukaryota > Metazoa > Chordata > Mammalia > Cingulata > Chlamyphoridae > Cabassous > Cabassous unicinctus. Next base: position 6,784 of record JAQZBX010081270.1, on the reverse strand, counting down.
CCTAAATGGAAAATTCTGAAGATATAAGCTTTATTCCTGGCCCTGGTACTTACTAAGTTTCATGGCCTTAGGTAAATTTCTTAATCTGTTTTAGCTTTATCTTGTTCATCTCTAAAATGGGCATATTAATAACAATAATTGCCAGGTTTACCTTGCAGTGTTAGGGGATCAAATGCTCTTGGCTGTGCTTTGTGAATCACCGAGAGCCCCTCACCCCCACACATAATAGACTGATATTTAAACAAAATTAAACTCCATATCTGCAGGAGAGTGAATTTCCTTCTGGGTCTCTGTGATGGGAACCCTCAAATGATGTTTTGCTGTTACTTTGTGTTGCACTCTTCCCCAAGTGATATCCTTAATGTCTGATACCTATCTTGATCAGTTTTGTTAACAATTTTTTTCCCTGATTGTAATTTCTTTTCCCAATCATTTTCAATTGTTAAGATCCTCCAGAGAAGTTTGAGTCTGGATTTATGCCTAAGCTACCAGGAATAAAAGACAGTCATACCACTAGCTATCACATACTTAGCCCCTACTGTGTGTCTGGCACTATGATTTTATGTACATCAGCTCAGTTAATCCTCACAAAAACCCTGGGAGGCAGGTGTTATTATCCCCCTCACTTCCTGATTGAAGAAGTGGAGTTTTTGAGATGGCAAGTAACTTGACCAAGGTGACATAGCTAATAAATGGCTGAGTCAGAACTGGAGCCTAAAACCCATGTTTGTAACCTTTATTTCAAAATTCCTGCCTCCGTGAAACAAAACTTTCTTCCTCTTGTCTCTGATTGAATGGGGCATTTGCTGTGCTATAGCATTCCCTGTGAGGAACATGTGTGGAATGAAGGAAAGGGTACTGAACTGGACATGCCAGTGTTGAATTTTGTTTCTCCAAAGCTTTCTGTGCTTGGGCACATAAGTTCATCTCTAGCCTCAGTTTCTCACCTGGCATCTCTGTCAATTGAGGTTGATTAAATAATTGAGGTCCTCTTTATTTCTAATACTCTTAATTTTATCTTTAAAAAAAGGGAAAAATATACATCCAAATCCTTCAATGTGACTTAATATTGGCTAACGTAACTACTCTGTTCTTAGGTTTTGGTGGAATTTGGATAACTGCCTTTACATCTGAGGGGGCAACTTGATCTATTGCTTAGAGAGTTTTAATAGCCTCCAAATGTCTTCCTGTTTCTGCTCTTGCCCATATCAACAATTCATCACACACATAACTGTTCTTTCTAGTAAAACATTTCAGAAGAGTTGACTGTATTGTATCTACTATTCTCTTCCCTCTCTCCAGTCAGGCTTTAATATCCACCCCTCCACTGAAACTTTCTTGTCAAGGGTAAAATGACTACCATATTGGTAAATCCAGTGGCTTATTATCAGTCTTCATCTTGCTCATGCTGTCGATAGGATTTGTCACAGTTGACCACTCCCTCCTTCTTGAAGCACTTTCTTCACATGACTATGCCACAGACTCCTACTGTCCTTCCTACCTCACTGCCCATTCCTTCTCATCCCACTTAGCTGGCTTTGGGGATCTTTCCTTAGTCCTCTTCTCGTTTCTCACCATCCTCACTCCCTAGATAATGTTACAGTTCCATAGTTTTAAATACCTCTATATTAATGGCTCACAAATTTATATTTTCAGTCTCCACTTCTCTTCTGAGTTCCAGACTCATGCAATTACCTTCTAGATAAGTCCATTTGGATGTTTAGTAGGCACTTCTAACTTAACATGGCCAGAGCTCTTGATTTCCATTTCACTCCAAGAGAATCCCTACTTCTCCCCCTATGTTTCCTGTCTCAGGAAAGAGCACCACCATTCACCTGGTTGTTTAGTCCCCAAACCTAGGACTCATTCTTGGTTCTTGGTTGCTTCTTTCTTCACATCCCCAAAGTAATCCATCAACAAGTCCCACGAGCTCTACTTCCAAAGTTTTTACCTTCTATCAACGATAAAGAAATAATTCTTATTTGAATGTCCTTCAGTTTCATGATATCAGGGCCAGTAGCTACAATAACTGGGAAGCAGATATTAGCTGTCAATATAAACATTTTATTGTAGGGAATTTTGGGGTGAAATGCCTTGTAACCATTGGGAGATAGAAAACACCCATATTGTACAGGTTCAGTTAGGATGGTGATGGCAGGAAGGAGGACTGGTTACCGTTCTTTCTTTTTGCCACATTCAGATTGATATACTAATATGCAACCCGATCATTTTTACTGGAGTTGTCTGGGCAGTGAAAACAAAGCCGGGGAGTTCATGGTGTGCCTGGAGTGTTTCAGGGAAAGCTTTGTGGGAAAAGTGGGACTTGAATTAAGTCTTCACACATGGATTTGGGTCGAATAAGTCCAGAAGAAGAAGAGCATTCCAGCCTCAGAGGAGTGCTGGCGGCAAAAGTACAAAATGTGGGCATACAAAAGCTCTATTTGGGCAGCCCATGGGAGGAACAGGAAGGCTAGAGTGAGCAGTTACAGGTGAAAAGTTTCGCACTGTAGATCTCAATTTTTGGGTCTAGTATTTATAGAGCACATACTCTGTAAACATTGTACAAGGGATTTTTTTTTTTTACATGTATCAGCTTATTGAATTATTACAACTACCTTATGATGTGAGTACTATTTTTAATCTCATTTTTTCAAAAGAGGAGACAGTGGCTCATAAAGGGAGGAGACTCCCCTAGAATCTTGTAACAGTGGCTAGAACTGAGATTCAAACCCAGACATTTGGATTCCAGAGGCCCTGCTCATCACACTCTGCTTTAGTGTCTCTTGAAGCAACTATTATCCCACAGTGGGGAGAGTATAGAGAGACTGGAGAGAGGAGGTGTGCAGAAGGCACACGTATTTTTGTCTTTAATATTTCTAGGAAAAGACAAGCTTAGATCATCTTCAGAAATAGAAGTTTATTGCAATGGTTAATGGACAGGACACTCTGGGTTCTGGTACTTTCAAGACTGGGATACACAGCAGGCTTCATGGAGACCAACAGCCAGCTCAAACTATCTCACAGAGGATTCATATCTTTCACTCCAAGAAAGAGGAGCCAAATGAGCTGTTTTTCATGTCAAGCCAATTATAGACACTTTTGACTTTGTTCACATGCAGCCGATCGCATAGACTCTTGGTCAAGACCAGGGGATCAGAATTGGTTTCTGTCTATTCAAGAGGGTAACTTCATGATTGCAATTGCAACCTCAGTGCCTACGGGGGCCAACGGTTAATATAAATGTATCAGGGGGACGCGGCATGAAGTGGCAGCTGCTACTTAGCTCCACCTGAAATGCAAAATCCAAATGAAATTTCCTGATTTTTAAATATTGGCAACTACTTAAAATGAAAACAACAACAACAACATTGTTTGGGCCAAGGAAAATGGACCCGTTTGCTATTGCTGGCTTTAGCATGTCTCTTTTCAGATGTCGGGCTTTTCAGATCTGGCCTTGGGATTAGGTTCTCCAGGAGACTTCTTAATGGAGCCCTAGAGTGACTTAGAAATCAAACTAGCTTGTCCTTGGCAACCAGATTGATACATCCTAAGGCTTCCCATTTTAAAAGGCCACCATTCTCCTGTGTCCTTCACCCCAACTGAACTCCTGAATATCCCTGTGAAGCTGTACAGGTTTGGGGAGTCTGGAATCGATGATCCAGCAGTGTGTTTCAGGAGCACCACATCCGGAATGAATCACCTTTCACTCCCTCTAACAGATCAATCATCTGGGGAAGCTGATTGCTCCCCTATCCATATCACACTTTGATTCATTTACACTTAAGTGATGAAAGTGGTCTTTTTTTCTCTCTTTAAATGGATACTAACCCAGGAGGGGCTTGGGGAGTTGTAAATGGGAGTGCTGACTCCTTGGACACGCTCTTGGTTGCATTCTCAAATGGCCCACTCAATTAGGGGTAATATTTCATTGACTTGTGTGTATGATGGCTCCCTAGCCAGCAGTGTTTTCTAAATGGTCTTGGGCAAGACTTTGGGCTTTGAAAACAGCCCTTCATCACCTTTATGTCTAGGGCTGCATTGGCACAGCCTGGAGTGAAGCAGTTATTTCCATCAGGGGAGCAGCCACAGTCTCTGGTTGGAATATCTTGAGTTGACTGGCTTCACTTGTCAAAAGAATGGGCACTCTGGCACTATCTGGGGCTGATTTCATGGAACTTCATTATCTACATGTTGAATCTGACCACTCAAATACCTTCTAGATTTTCTATAAGGGGAAAAAAATGGTTGGATAAAAAAAAATCAGGCTCTTTAAATCTCTTTCTGGGATTTCTGCGTTCTAGGTTAGGATAACTAGTCTTAGTAACACAAAAGGCTCCATGTTGGTGCATTCTCCAAGTCAGCCTTAAGTTCAAGTGTGAAGCAAGCAGTTGCTTTGCTTGATATTTACTATAACAACACAAATTTTGCTACAGGAATTTCAAACCTGGTGAGTATGTTTGTGTATGCATGTCCATGTGTGGATGATGGTGGACATTTTCCTAGGAACTGGAAGAATACACGATGTAGGTGACCTTCTACTCTATGTAATTATATAACTGGCTTGAGCTGAATCTATATGAAGTCATTGATTGGACTCAGTGATAAAATGTTCTCAGCAGATAAACTTCCAAGATCCTTATATGGCTGCACCTTTGTCTCTGACTTAGTGGATGGAATTTTTGGCAAATACAAAGTCTGGAAAGCAGCTACCCATTTGTGATGAATCCAGAAAACTATTTGGCAGTCTTGTTAGGGCAGGAACTACAACAGCTAAAACAAATTGAGTGTACTATGTGCAGACACCGTTCTGATGCTGATACCCTTTGCACCTGTGAACTCATTTAATCCTCACAGCAATCATACCAGGTGGCTATTATTATTATATCTATTTTGCAGATAAGGAAACCAAGGCATGGAAAGGCACATCACTTGTCCAAGGCCACACAACTATCAGGTAGCAAAGTCTGGATTTGAAAATGGACAAACTGGTTCCGGACTCTTATTTTCTTACCTACCTACACTTGGACATTTCTTGTTCCACAGTTGAATCTCTGAGTCCTTGCACAGTACTTGGTACCCAGTGGATGGGTTGGGTAAATGCTAGTACTGGATAAAAGCCCTTGAAAAGACAAGAATTTCTGTGCAAATGTCAGTTTTAGTTGTTATTGTTGATGTTACTATTGTTGTTACCAATAAAGCTACCATTTTTTGGTTTCTTCTTATGTGCCAGGCTCTGAGCTAGCACTTTGCACTCATATCGTTTCCTTCTCATAACAATTCCATTTTGCAATTGGGAAAACTGAGGCAGTTAATTCTTTACATTTAGAAGCCATCTTGCTAGAATATAGCAGTGCCAGAATTTAAACACAGTTCTATTCTTATTCCAGAGCTCTTTGCCTTGACCATCAAGGCAACAAAATTCCACTGCCATGAAAGCTTCCCTTTCTTTTTCTGTCTAATGAGTCTCTTCTTAGGATTTTCTCAGTATATAAACAATAATGATAATAATAAGCAAGCAATTGAGAAATATTCATTGGATAATATAAAAATATTGTGCCAAGTGACACGGGGCAGTGCTTTCTAACACTTCAGTCATTTGTATATCATCTTCATGATTTTGCCATATCTAAATTTCACCTGAAATTTTACTTGATATTTTTCCATATTAATTCACTTTGAAAACTAAAGTCTATTTATATTTCATAGTCATGATGTTTGGAGGGTTTCTTAATATATATATTTCTAGGACTTATTAACATAGCATCATTGCTACTAAATAGAAAGTGTGGTGAAATTTACTGTGTAGTGATGTTTTCTATTGAGAGTATATCTACATTGTCCCACCTAAAGTCACTTTTCACACCTCCTCTAGTTAACTTATCACTTGGTGGGAAATACAGGGGATACAAAGATATACAAAAACCTGCTCCACGTTCATCCGCATATGAAGGCAACCTCAGGCTAAACCACGAGGCAAGCCATTGTTTGGGGTCGGGGAAGGAACAGCACATGCAGATGGCCCCCAAATGTCCCTCTTTGGCTGGGGGACACTCTTGGCTCATACCCTCTTTGAGGGAGGCAAGATATACAATGGTCCAGTTAGCAAGGGAGGAGGTCAGAGAAGGCAGAGGACACTCTAGGATGGGCTGAATATAGAACTTCCTGCAGGAGATTTCTCTGGAAGGGTAGGCAGGTTAGGAAGGGGGAGTCGAGGGGGCACATCCAGGCTCCTGTAGGGGCCCAGGTTCCTTAGCTGTCCTGCCTGTTGACTTCCATGTCACACACCACCCTTCATGTATATAGCTTTGACCTGGAGTCACAAATCAGATCTGAATACAGGTCTAAGGGCAAACAGGTCATATTTCAGGCCATCTTACCTCTCTATTACTCTGAAGCTGACCTTTCCACTTTCACTATGTTTCCCTAAGTCTATAGCGCACACCATCTGCTTTCAATTTTGTGAAGAGCAATGGAAAAAAAAACACAACTAATCCAGTTTCTCAAAACACTTAATTTTTAAGGAAAAATAGTCTCTTTTTTCATTTTAGCACTTCAGTGCTTAACAAATGGTATTTACTTACCAACACAATCTATGCAATTTCCCACCAAGATAATGCATCTATTTTTCTTGCGTCCATTCTAACACTTACTGTCTTCTTGTGCTAGCTATTTAAAGATTGAGAGGTGTTAAAGATGTAAGCCAAAGCAGGTAATTTCCTGAAGAGAAGAAATGTACCTGAAATGATTTCTCTTTGTTAGATCTTTTAATTCTCCTTTCTTTGGG
>JAQZBX010081269.1:0-13693 GCA_029593785.1 Cabassous unicinctus | reverse complement strand
GTCCCCAACCCGACGGCTATTGGGTAACCCCCTGTGCAGGAGACGAGCCCCTGTGCTGTGGTCTGGGGGAGGGGGGGATCCTGTGCACCCAGAGATCTCGTTTTAAGTCCTCCAAACTTTTGCTCAGGCACTGGGGCCACAGCCCAAGGAGGCCGTGCCCAGAGGCCAGCATCCTCCAGGTCAGCCAGGGCCGAGGGCGAGCCGAGGCCGGAGGGCTCCTGTCCTGGCTGCCAGGGCACAGTCCGCCCACTCCGCTCCCTCCCTGGGGCAGAGGGTGGGGCCGAGCACCCTGTCTTTCTTCGTAGGCCCTCGGCGTGGGGCTGGCCAGTGACCGGCTACAGGCTTTGGTGGGGTGCCCTCCCCAGCCCGTGGGCAGCTGGACCTCGGCTGATACGGCGGCTGCACCTGGGCCTGAGGACAGAGGCACTTCTGTGTGGGCCGAGTGGAAGGCCCGGGGCTGGGGACAGCAAGGGGGCAGGGCCCGAGCAGGAGGCTCGGTTCAGCCAGCAAACGGCCCCAAAGCAGAGAGGTAGACAAAGCCATTATGGACTATTAAGCACCTACTGTGTGCCAGGGCTGGCCAGCTGCTTTGCCTGCTCCATCTTATTGGATTCTTAAGGAAACGCCCTACGATCTCATAGCCTTTTCCTTGTCGTACCTGAGGGGGAGCACCTGGCTAGTGAGTCTGCCTGACTCCAAAGTCAGGAGCTGTTCCAGGTTTGCACAGAAGTATAAAGCATTGAAAAACAAGGCAGGTGCCTCTCTCTAGCTGAGAATTCCAACACGTGAATTAGCTGGTACCAGACTTGTCCTCCTGCCGTAAACAGCTAGAAAACAAAACAAAATATGAGAAACAACTGTATTTAGATATTGGTCGACAGGCAGCAGAGACCAGTGATTCCTGAGATAAAAGAACACATGGGCGGCACCCTGGGATGGCTCGGCTTCCCGCCAAGAGGCAGAGCACGCCGTGCTGCTGAGCTGAGGAGACAGATCTTGGGGCTCAGGGGGTGTGAGGGCCTGGAGATATTGAGGGCAAAGCACCAGAGAGGAGAGAGGGAGACGCTTGGATTCCAACCACCTGGCTGGACATCGTGAGTGGTCAGTGGAGACCCCAGCAGTTCACGGGGTGGGCTGGAGCAAGGGCTGCTCCCTCCCCAACCTGACAGGGCTTAGAACAAGCCTGGAGAACACCAGGCTGATCCGCAAAGAAGCCAACCCCCGCCAGAACAAAGCTCAGCACGTTCAAAAGGAAGGTGGACAAAACCCAGGCACTCCACCACGTACCCTGGTAACCTCCAGCACCCAGTACCTCAGTGGCTAGACAGGTAGCGAAGCAGGAGCACGTACTCTTACTACCAGAAGGAAAATCAGTCACTAAAACAGACCCAGAAAAACATAGATGATGGAATCAGCAAATACGGCTTTTTTGACAGCTGTTATAAATATGTTTAAGAATTTAAAGGAAATCATCAACACAATATAAAGAGAAATGGAAATTGTGAGAGTGAATCAAATGGAAATTCTAGAGATGAAAACATAAATTAAATAAAATTTTACCGAAAGAGATGAGCAAACTTGAAGATAAGACAACACAAACTTTCCAAACTGAACCACAGAGAGAAAATGGCTGGAAAAAAAAACGCAGGGCCTAGCTGAGCTGTGAGACAAACATCACACAGCCTAGCAATGTGTGTTCTCAGAGGCCCAGGAAGGAAGAATGAGAAAACACGTTTAAAGAGATAATGGCTGAAATTGTTATAAAGGGGCTGAAAGCTGTAAACACACAAACCCAAGGGCCTCGATGAACTCACAGCAGGATCAGTGCAAAGAACAGATACCAAAGTGTAGCACACAACATGGCCAAAACCAGTGACAGACAATCCTAGGGGAAAGGAGAAAAGAAAGTGGCCAGCTAGCCACCAGGGACACTGCAAGCTGGGAGGACTGGAGCGGCGTCTTTGCCGGGCCGAAAGGGAAAAAAACCTGTCACCCAAGATTTCTATTTCTTGTGAAAATGTCCTTCAAAAATGAAAGTGAAATAAAGACATTTAAAAATGAAAGCTGAGAGAATGCATCGCCAACAGACCTGTACCACAAGCAGTGTCAAAGGAAGCTTTTCAGGCTGAAATGTAAATACAAGTCTTCATAAGGAGACGACCACCAGAACTGGTAACTATATGGATAAATATGAGAGATGTTTTCCTGTGTTTTAAAAGCTTTATTAAAAATAATTGACTGTTAAAGCAAAAATAATGACAGTGCATTGAGGGATTTATAAGTAAATGTAAAACATATTACAGTAAAAGCACAAAAGCTTAGAGGAGAGAATAGAAATATATTGCTGTAAGGTTCATATATTTTACATAAAGAGAAATAATATCATTTAAAAGAAGACACTGATAAATTAAAGGTAAATATTAAAAACCCTAGAACAACAATTAAAAATCAAAACAAAGAGCTATAGCTAATAAGCCAAGAGATAATATAGAATAGAATACTCAAAAATCTGCAATTAATCTAAAAGCAGAGAGGAAAAGAGAAAAATGTGCAAAAAGCAGATGGGACAAATAGAAAACAAATGACAAGATGGAAGCCTAACTCAAACCATATGGATAATTATATTGAATGTAAATGGACAAAACACAATAATTAAAAGGTAGAGATTGTCAGACTGGATAAAAAAGTAAGACCCAACTATATGATGCTTATTAGACAGGCACTTCAAATATAAAGGCACAGATAAGTTAAAAGTTAAAGGAAGGAAAAAGATACACATGCAAACATTGGCCATTAGAAAGCAAGCTATATTAGTATCAGATAATAAAGATTTTAGAACAAGAACATTAGCACGGAGAAAGAGGGACATTTCATAATGATCTAAAGGAATCAATTCATTTGCGAAGACAATCTCAAGTGTGTAAGCACATAATTTGGGAGAGTTTCAAAATTCATGTAAGAACAACTGAGCCCTGGCCAGACTGAATAAAAGGTAGATAAATCCACAATGATAGTTGGAGGTTTCAACTATCAGCAATTGATAGAACAAGTAGGTAGAAAATCCAAAAGTATATGGAAGATGTGAAAAACACTATCAACCGACTTGACCTATGCCATTTAGGGAGTAACAAATGCAGAATTGACATTCTTTTTAAGTACACCTGGGACATTCACCAAGATAGACCATATGTTAAGACATAAAACAAGCCTTAATACTTTTGAAATGATTGAAATCACATATAATCTGGTCTCTGATCACAACACAATTAAATTAGAAACCAATAACAAAAAGATACCTGAAAAATCCCCAAATATTTGAAAAATTAACCAATATACTTCCCAGTGCTCAAAGGTCAAAGAAGAAATCACTGGAGAAATTAGAAAATATTTTGAACTGAATTATAATGAGAATACAAAATATCAAAATTTGTGGGATGCAGCTAAAGCAGTGCTTAGAGGGAAATTTATAGCTTTAAGTGCTTGTATGAGAAAAGAAGAAATGTTTAAAATCCATAATCCAAGTTTCCACCTTTAAAAGGTAGAAAAATAAGTGCAAATTAGATCCAAAGTAAATAGAATAAATAAAACCATTAAGAGTGGAGATCAATGAAATAGGAAATAAACACCCTTAGAGAAAAACAACAAAAAAAGCTGGTTGCTTGAAAAGGTCAATAAAATTGATAATCCTACATTGTTCAGGGAAAGGGGAGGTAAGAATCAAATCACCGATATCAGCAATAAAAGAGGGAACATCACTACAGGTCTTACAGACATTGGGAAGATAAAAGACTATTAGGAAAACCTTTGCCAGTAGATATGACAACTTGGATGAAATGACCAAGTTCCTTGGTCAAGTTCCTTGAAAGATGCAGATCATCAAAACTGGCACAAGAACAAATAGAAAGTAGCACTGTATCTATTAAAGAAATGGACTTCATATTGATAATTTTTACAAAAAGCTTTCCAATGAAGTAAACCCCAGGCCCTGATGACATCATTGGTGAATTCAATCAACCATTTAAGAAATAAATATCATCAACCTTTCAGAAACTAGAGGAAGAGAAAATGCTTCCCAGCTCATTTTGTGAGGCCAGTATTAACACTAATACTGAAACCAAAGACTTTACAAGAAAATGAAACTGTGGACAAATGTCCATCATGGACATAGAGGCAAAAATCTTTTGCAAAACGTTAGCCAATAAAATCCAGTGTGTATATGAGGCATAATATATCATGATCAAGTAGGGCTTCTTTTAGGAATGCAGGGATAGTTTAATATTTGAAAATCAATCAGTGTAATTCACTACATTAACAGAATAAAGGTGAAAAACTAATCTTTTCAAGAGGTGAGAAAAAGCATTTGACCCAGTCCAACACTCATTCATACTGAAAAATCTCAGCAATGCAGGAGTGGAAGGGAACTTCTGCAACCTGATAATGAGCATCTACCTCATACTTAATGCTGAAAGACTGATGCCTTTGTCTTTAAGCTCTGGTAAAAGGCAAGGATAGCCACTCTCACCACTTGTGTTACAACGGTTCTAGCTAGTGCAATACGGCAAGAAAAAGAAATAAAAGGCATGTAGACGGGAAGGGAAGCAGCAAAGCTGTCCATTTTCGGTGGATGGCCTGAATGTGTACTTAAAACATCCTCCAACAGCTACAAAACATTGCAGATAAAACTGAAGCCCCTCCTCCAGCCACGCCCACCCCCTCCTCCAGCCACATCCACTCCCTCTCTCCTGACCTTTCTTCCCAGAGGAAATCACTGATCTGAATTTGTCCTTTGTTCATCTCACATGTGCTTTTATCCTTTTGCTACATACATAGAGAGCCATAAGTAGCACATGGGGTTAGTCTGTGTATATAAAACTCTGTGTAAATGTTATCAAGCAGAAAGCCCGGGCTTTGTGGAGCCTGGGCATGAAAGAATGAAATGCTCAAAGAAAGTCCAGTGGCCCCAAGAACTCGAGCTCCATGACGGACCCAGGCCTCAAGCAAGAGGTGTGTGGGGCACCTCCTTTTTAAAAAAAAAAAAAAAAAAAAAATCAGGTTAATTGGGCTACACTTTACCTGTAATAAAATCACCCTTCTGGCTCCCCCTTCTTGTACCCCTGGTCTCCTGTGTACACCTCCCCTGGTGTCGGGTGAAGCCATGCCAGAGACCTTGCCAGCTGTGGAGAGCACAGACGCCCTTCTCATCAGAGGGGTTAAGGCTCACTTGCAGCTGGTGGCCACCTTGGCTCCAGCCCCCGTGGGCTCTGCACGGCCGGGCACCTTTCTCTGGGCCCCTCTGAGCACACCAAAGCACTTCTGGGTCTGGCGGTTTTACCACAAATTAGGACACATCTCGATTTTTGGAAGACTTTGCTGCCATGAGAAATAAGGTTAACTATTCTCAAAATCGCTTCTCTCCAAATAGCAGGCAGCTCATTTGGCCCCGGATGAATGTGAAGGGGAATTAAAAAGCATCTCTTCTCCCAGAAAACAGATTCTTCATTGACACATTTTTCTCCTGGTGATTTTCTCCCCACCCCCGTTTCCAAAATGGGGCCTTTTTCCTCAGCCTTTTATGTGAGGAAGCAAGGCACAGAGAGACAAAGTCCACTTGTCAGCAATATTCTTTTAACGCGTCTGTTCTCTTTTCCTCCGGGGACCCCCGACAATAGAGCTATTATCGGAGAGCTCTCTTACCCCGCAGATTTTTCCTCTTCCCGCCAGGGCTAATGAAGAGGAAGCTTGGCAGGCTGAACAAAGATGAGGAGGGTTTTCGCTTGACTCAAGCCTGGACGTGGCGGACTCTGGGAAGGCCCATTACGGTGGACGCCGGCTGCTGTCGCTGCCCGCCGCGGAGGCCGGTGGGAAGCACGGCCGCTCACCAGCTGCGCAATTCACATCATTTGTCCTCGGAGAACGGAGACACGTTCCCCAGAGAGAACCCTTTCAAGCCGGCCCTGGCCTCGCGCTCCAGGGCCCACCCCCCCGAGACGGTCAGGACTTGAGGTCTCGCCGCCGCTTTGTCAGGCGCGTCGGGAAGAAAAGCAATCTTGAGATATTTAAGTGCTCTCCGCACCCCTCCCCCCGCCCCGGCCGACCCCTCACTGCGGAAACCCACTTGGCTTGATGGTGCCGAGAAAGTAGAAAGGCTCGGTGCCCCGGATTTGGGTCGGGGGTCTTATTCCAAGGTCAGCTTTCAGCAGCTGCCGGGTGCTGTTGTTTAGGGGACCCCGAGCCCCCCATTTCCTCTGCCACTGCTGCATGAGGGCCCTCTGCGCACTTTGGAAGTGCTGGAGTCCCCAGAACTGGGTTGAGTGGTGGCTTCTTATAGCAAACGTTCACTCACTTATGTGTTCATTCATCCACTCGCTTATGCATTCATTCATTCACACATTCATTCATTCATTCATGCAGCCAACCCCCTCCTGAGAGCTAGTTTCAAGCCAGGCCCGGGGACTGTGAGATGAATCAGGGACACACTCTGACTTCACAGCCCACAAATCCAGCTCACGTGAGATGAGGGGCCCCCCGCCTGCCCCAGGGTCCCGAGGACGTTGGTCTGTGGGGCAGGCTCTGGACCCCTGGGCACTTCTGAAGCTGCTGGGAGCAGGCAGTCTGCCACGGATTTCTTTGACAGAGTGATCTTGATTCTTCCTGTTATAAAACCAAAACAGACGGCGAAGGTAAGCCTGGCCTCCGTCCGCAAGTCGAATACTTCCCTGCGTCTAAGTGCCCGGCCATGGCCGCCTCTCCCTGCCATCTGGGGAGGGACATATGCCGTCCTGGGGTGGTGTAGGGGGCTTATTTTGTTGGGGATGTTACCTCGTCGGGCCTGTTTGGGTGTGGAAGGGGCACTGCCTGCCCCGCCCCCCAGCCCCACAGTCTGGTGACACAGACGGCAAGCAAGGGGCAGCTGCTGGTGGGAGGGAGTCCAGGGGCATGGGGCTGCTTCCTGGGGGCTTGGGTGGCAGGGGGTGGGCGGCATGGGGGAGGGGAGAGGCTGAGCGCTGTGGGGAGGGATGGGAGGTGGGGTAGGAGCGTCATCTTGCCAGGTGGGAGGGGGCCAGGGAGTCGGGCAGCAGGATAAGAAATTCCCTGCGGTGGGAGTGGCCAAAAACCATCAGCAACGGTGATGGCTGATGGCAAACAGGTATTAGTCATCGCAGCTTATGAGTGGCTCCACTCATTGTATTGATAGCCAGGCCTGTGGGCCTGAGAGGGAAACCGGGGGCACCTCTGTCCTTACGGGCCCCCAACCCAGCCCCTGTGGGACAAGGCGGTTTCTCTGCCTCTCAGTGTGTGGGGCGGGCTCTGGACACAGCTCCTGGGGCCTGGGGTCTGCCAGGAGGAGATGGCGGGAAGGAGCAAGAAGAAAAGCAGAGACCCCGGGTGGGGGTGGCCCTGGGGCTGCAGGCCTGGGGAGGCTGGGGTGACACTGTTAGCCACATGGGCAAGGAGGGTGGAGCAATCCCCGTGGGTGGCACTGGAGACCTGACCCTGGATGGCTGGGTTCAGTCAGAGCAGAATTAGGGCCTGGGGAGGGGGTCCAGTCCAACTGGAGGCAGGCGGACCCCAAGAAGCATTCCCACGAATGCAGCCAGAGAAGCCCCCGAGAGAGGCCTGCGTCAGCCCCGGGGCATTTGCTCGACCCCCTGTCCACTGGGCCAGGACTCCAGGCCCTGGCTGGGGGCAGCAAGAGCGGGGGACAGTGTGGGTGGACGCAGCTGGGCAGGGACGGCTGGCAGGCTCCGGCCATGCGGGCAGGGTTCCTGCACCCCCCCCCCACAAGGGAAGGCTGTGCCTCCATGGGTGAGGGCTCCTGGGGCGGGCTCTGGAGGCCGCCATCCCTGGAGGAAGACACACCTGGAGAGGACACACCTGGAAGCGCCTCACCTGGCAGGTGCCTGCTCCCTGGGGGGCAGCTCTGAGGATTTGGTACCCCTTCCAAATGTGTTCTTCTTTTTCCCTGGAAAATGGGAATAGCTCAGGATCTGCCCCAGTGGTGGTGCTGGGAACAGCCCTAACTCAACAGAGGCAGGTGGCCTTGTGGTGAGCCCTGACTCTCCCCACCCCCTGCCCCAGGGCCCCCCTCAAGGAAGCTCGGGGACCGGGGGCTTAGAAAGCACACAGGTTTATTGCATATCAATCTCATGTATAAATTCATTGTAGCATCGGGGAGGTTACATTTGGTATACAGACCTAGTCTACAGCATTTACCTCAAAATCAGCTTCTCCTAGGCTTCATTTTAAAGAAGTTTCTCTACACAAGTACATTTGCCTTTATCACAAGCATCGAAATGAAATCTGCAGAGTCTTTTAGCGATCGCCTCCACGTCATGTCTTCTCATCACCTCACTCTCCCCACAGCGATTTCCGTGTAATTTAAGAACTGCGTCTCCTTAGCCGTCGGCAGTTCAGGACTTCTAGTCTTGGACGTAGACCCTAATCCCATCTTCAATAAGTGCATCTACGGAATTTTCCTTTCAATAAAAATTTCACAAACAGACACGATAATGACCGCTAAACACAAGCCATGCACAGTTCACTTATCAACAGAACAGAAGCAAATTTACAATCAAGAGAGACAAGCGCCCGCCTCCTTCTCAATGGTTTTTTTCTTTAAACATTATATGAAAACGGACATTTACATTTGATTTCTTTTTCAACACTATACAGCTCTAAAGGAAACAAACGAACAAAACTGAACCAAATCTGCGCTGTAACAATGGCACGGGGATGACACGGCACGCGCGGGTCCGCGCTCCTTGCGCGCCCTGCGCACCCGTCTGCGGGTGTGTGAACGTGCTTTTCCGTGGCACGTTCTCACGCCAGGGCTGGACTTTCCCTTCCTGAAGAGAGCGTCAGCGACGCGAATCAGGATGGCGGAAATCTTTCGGATTACTTTGTTCACAAGTGAATTGCACATTTGGAAACTCAAGCTGCCTTTTCAATTTGTTTTTCCAAAAGTGGTAACACGAGTCCGTGACAGGAAAGAAGAGAACAAAAATGGAATGGAAGGCAAAAAGGAACTCTTGGAGTAACACAAGAATGTCTTCGTCACAGTATCACTCATTGCTACAGAGACACAGTTTCATGGCTTTTCATACTCGGCTGACCCCCGCTGACCAGGGGTAGCTGTGTCCTCGCGTCCCCGGCTGGGAGGGCCCCTCCCGCGTGGCGCCTGCCCGCCCCTCCCCCAGGACGGCACAGGGAAGACAGCTCAGTAGGTTTCAGTCACTTGGGCGGGGGCAGGGGCAGGGGTCCACAATCCAGTGCTTCGAGTCTACGACACGTGCTACAGTCTAGGCAGGTGCTCTGCGGATGCTCACGGGGAAGCAGCTGAGGCAGGGAGGCCGGGGCTCACCGAGTTCCCGGGGCCGACTCTGGGGACACGGAGGTGCCGGGACCTGGACGGGCCGGCCTTGGAAAGAGGGACCGGGAGAGCTGGACGGCCTCTCAGGGCCGCCCTGTGCCCACCCCATCCACCGCCATACCCAGGGACCTGGTGGGCCACAGGACGCCCACCCCCAGGTTCTTACTGGGGCCCCCAGTCACACTCGGGCCTCCCAGGCCTAGAGGGTGGGAATGACAGCAGCAATGGGGGGTATGGGGTGGGCAGCAGCGGGCAGGTGCGGAGGCTGCCCTTTTCCTTTCCATTTTGGGCTGTGCCCAACTCAAAGGAGTTGCTTCCGGGCAGCAGTGGAGGTCGGGCAAAGGGCGCCAGCCCCTGGTGTGCAACCCCCGACCCTGGCCACCCACCCATCAAGCCGGGATCACCCAGCCAGCCGGGGGTCCGTCTGCCTGGGCCGCGGGGCAGCACGGCTTCCCGCTATGCATGATGTGATGCGGGTAGCTCCGCAGGTCGCAGCACAGGGTTCTCATGCCTGCGGGGGCTCCCTGCACCCCGCGTGTCTCCTGGCGCCTAGAGGGCTCCGTGTCACCCACGCGGGGTCGGGACAGAGAACCTGGTGGTGCTGGGGCGGGCAGCGGGGCCAGCAGGGCGGGTCTCGCTCTGTTCTGGGCGGCGCTTAGATTTCAAGGCAATTTTTCAGGGATGCCCAGGCACCGGAAGTAAGTGCTCTCTTTATGGGGGGGTGTCAAATGACAGATCCCCCCAAACCTGCCAAGTGCTCAGGCCCAAGGGCCGAATGTTCTGGAGAAACTGGGCTTGCTATAATCATTTTCAGGGGGACAAAAATACATGATTTAAGGTGTGCACCCGGGGCTGTTAGGAAAGGGGGGCCCACTAACATCAGAGCTGATGCTGGGCAGGGTTAGCGCCAAAGCAGCGGGCTCGCCGCAGCAGCGGAGGGGTCCAGGCGGCTCCGGACAGCGCGGCTCCTGATCTGTTCTGCTACCGCCAAAGGGCTGCACATTCGCGTGCGTCCTTCAAGCTTCCGATTGTAGAAAGAGAGAGTCACGTTGCAAAGAAAAGCACACACATTCTTGAGAAGAGATCATATAATTTGGGTTTACAGAAATTAGAGCGGAGGTTGCATTTTTTAAAGGATCCCATCTAGGTCAAGGGGAAATTGGAAATTCCTGCGCAATCTCCGATGGGCCGGGCGAAGGGGAAGTCGCGGAGATGCGCGAGGAAGCGGCATGGGCGGCTGTGTTTGGGGACCCTTGTCAACGTGGCCTCGAGCGGCCCTGCCCCCTCCGCGCTCCTTCTCCTCGGCTGCCCCCGGCCTGCGTGTGTGTGCAAATGCCCTGGGGCACACACAGGGCGTTTCTCTGTCTCGCTACCTTGGGCGGTTTTAACAGAGGGGGCTCACTTTTATGCGACCCCCACGACCATCACATCCTGCAGGGACCTCCCCCACGCAAGTCTCTAGTGCGAATGGGTGGCGTCCAGCACTGGCCGAGGCGACTGTCTTTGGCCTGGAGCGGCCGGACGTGTGGGAAACACTTCCCGACACACCCGGGACAAATGCGGAGGCGAGGGCCGCTGCGTGCCGCTGGCCCACGGTGCGGCGTGCGCCACCAGTGTTTCTATCTGCTCTCCTATTTAAGCGCAACCTGGGCGATTGGTTTCTCTCTGGTTGGGTCACTATATATATTTTTTTCTTCCAAACAATAAACGAAATAAATAGAACACTTGACTTATATGCAAATGCAACTGAAACTCAAATTTAACAAAAACACATGATTGTCAGGAAAGTTGGCAGCAGGGACAGCAGGACCCGTCGGGGACTTGGGGGTATTTGGCACGTAAAAAATCACCCCACTCCCTGGTTATCGCTCACACGACACACAACCTTATTACACAGTTTTGGTCCTTCACTAGATACTTATATTAACATTATTTCTTCACAATAAGATGTCTAATGCCAAAAATACTGTTAAGGAGGAAATAAAATAAGAAAAGAAATGAATTAGAAAAATTACAAGTTATATACAGATTAAGGTAAATTCCATCAGGGAAAAAATTATTATTTTAAGTCGGCCCCTATGGGAATAATTTAAAGCCCACCCAAACGGAGAAGTTCTGCAGGTCACGGCGAGGCCCAGGCTCTCCCCACTCCCGGGGTGGTCCCTCCTGGACGTCCGCAGTTCTTGAGCTGCGTCCCGCCACGGGCCTGTGCCAAGGACAGAAGCGGCCACTGCGCACGCTGTGTCGTCCGTCGGAGTGCTGGGCACGGGAGAGCCGGAGTTCCGGGTTGTGGCCCTGCGGCGGTCGCGGAGAGGATGGCCGGAAGCTGCTGGTTTCCTTCCTGCTGCCTGTCTGACTGGGGCCGGTGGGAGGTGGAGGCTGGAGACCCAGAGTGTGGCCAAGGGGCTGCACCTTCTGAGGAATGGCTGGGGGTGCCAGGGGGCGGCCGAGGCCCCGATCGTGGGCTGAGAGGAAGGCGGGCACCGGCCGCGTCCTGCTTTGGGGCCACGGCCACCAGCTCCCGACCTTCCCCCACACAATTGGGGGGTCTCGTGTGGAGGCCCGTGGATTCCTCCAGAGGCCACGAGGGGGGGTGCCGGGCACAGATTACGTGCCACGGAAGAGGCCACCTCCCAGCCCCAGCCTTGGGCAGGCCTGCAGCCCGGGACCCCAGCTCTGAGAACTCCTCGGTGGAACCCGCGCGCCACCCACAGGGGTGGGCCTCTTGGTCCTGGGGCGCCCAGGACCACCTTGGCGTGTACAAATAGGGTGGGGGATAAAAAATCTCTCTATTATCTACAGTATAAAGAGCACACCCAGACACGGTGCTGATCCCGAGGCAGGCTTGGGTTCGCAAATAAGCTGAGATTTCAAAGCAATGCAAAATTACTTTTAAAAAACAATTTGCAAGTCATTTTTGATTTTTAAAAAATACTGTCTTTTTAAAACCACATGCTTAAAGAGACTCTGTAGTCAAGATTACCAAAAGGGCTGTTTTCGTTGTTTTCTTTATAAAAATTGCTGGGGCGACCCGCCCGTGCACAGCCGACCGCTCCGTGACCCCACATGGTGCCCGCCGCGGCCCGCCAGCTCCAGACGTGGACTGAAACGCTCGCCCTTGCGGGGGATCCTGCGAGGCGGCTCCCGCAGCCGGAGACGGATGGGCGTGAGCGCTGCGCCTTTGGCGGAGGGGATTTTTGAGAACAATTCTCAGAGACGGCGAAAAACCTACAATTGCTTCCGGGACCTCTCGGTTCTGAGTTTTCATCTGAAAAGTTAGACTTGAATCGCGGTGGGCGGGGGACAAAGGCCGAGGAGGCAGGTGACGAGGGGGGTCTCCTGGGCCCCCGGGCGCTTGGCTCCGTCCTCCGCGGCGGGGATTTCTGTTGGGGCGTCGGGGGCCCGTGGCCGCCTCGCGCTGGACTCCGGCCCCAGCGCCTCCTGGGCCCCTCAGAGGTGGTTAAAGGCTCCGGACTCCGGCGTGGCTCCCGTCACGTCCAACCAAGTGTCCAGAGAGCTCTGGGAAGGGGCGTGGAGGGGGGTGTCCTCAGAGAGGGACAGCATCATTGCGTACGCCTGGGGGGCAGACACACAGGACAGGCAGGTGAGCAGGCACATGTGGGGCCCCCAGAGCCCTGGCCCGTGGGGCTCAGCCTCATCCTGACAGCCTGGTCCTGCCCCTGGCTGTCCCCCAGCTGCCCTCTGCTGCCCCCGGCTGCCCCCCGGCTATCCCCTGCTGCCCCCCAACTGCCCCTCTGGCTGCGCCCTGGCTGCCCCCCGGCTGTGCCCCGACTGCCCCCTGGTTGCCCCCCAGCTGCCCCTGGCTGCCCCTGGCCCAGGCTCAGACTGGCCTGGGCTCTGATGGGGGAGGGCGAGCAAAGGCTCGGGGGCCTGGAAGAGGGAGGTGTGGGCTCGTGTGGGACAGCAGGGGGCAGGTGGCTTTCCGCTCAGCACCTGCCCCGAGGGGTGCTCAGAGCCCCCCACCCCAGCCAGGCCTCCTGTGCACTGGGCGCCCCCTCTGCCTCTCTGGGGTGCACTCACCCCCAAGGTCACCTCCTCCAATCCCCCCCTTTTCTCAAAGCTTCGGAGCAAGTGTTTGGCTACATCTGTGCACCAGCACGTGGTGGGGTAGGGTGGGGGGAGAGCTTCTACTAGGATGCATGGGGGGCGCTTGGGGGACCTCCTGCTTTGACACCGCAAAGCTACCGCTGGGAAACGGCCACGCAGGGCTTCTGGGCTGACAAGCAGGGGTGCCGAGCATGTCCTGGCCTGGCGCGCGGGCTGTGGGGGCCTCCTGCCAGGAGCTGCACTAGGCAGCAGCTG
>JAQZBX010081268.1:0-13696 GCA_029593785.1 Cabassous unicinctus | reverse complement strand
GTCCCAGTTCCAAGATCTAATTTCTTTCTAAGGTTGGCAAACATTCTTGTCCTTGAGATTCATGAGATGTTGCTATAACTTACAATAAATTATTTTTCTTTTCTTTAAGATAAGTCTAATTGGTTTCTATATTTGTAAACGATATGGCAAATAAGATCAAAAATGGTTAAAGTTATCCAAGATCACATCATCTGATAATGGTTGAAAAACTCAAAATCAAATTCCAGGATCCCTGACTTCTAATCAACTAAATATGATAAATCATCCCATCCTAGAGACCATCCTAGAGACCTCTGCGTAGATTAAGAGGCACTGAAGATAGAAAGGTTTGTGCATTAAAGCCAGAAGTAAGAAAATAGGATAAAAATTGGAAAATCCAAGAAGATATAAATGAATATGAATAAAAGAATGAAATTAGAGAATGAGAATTTAAGAATAAATTATAATTATGTATTTAAACGACAATATCCACATGAGAAGTCCAGGGATTAGTAGTCACTTGATTCCATTTTGGCCATCCAGCCTTCAACACCTACTAAGTGCCAAATGGGGAAAACCTGCTGAGGATTCAGAAAAGAGGATAAAGCATTCATTTGGCCTTACAAAGTTCACAATTTGTTCCCTGTATTGAGGTAAGGCTTTTGAGGTCAGGCTGTTAAAGGGTAATTATTATTCTTACTTTTATTTATTTATTCTGGTAATGCGTTATTAAGAAATTAATTGGTTCTTTCTTTTTTCTTTTATAGCCTCATCAGGGAAGAAGTAAAACACCTTTTATTCTTCCTCAATAACACCAACATACACACCATTTGCTCAACCAACATCCCCATCACCCCAAAAAAGAAGAAGTCAGGTGTTTCTTACTCAGAAAATTCCTTGACTGCAGAAGAAAGGTAAACAATGTGTATGGATTTTCTTTTTTTTTTGCACAAGTTTCAGAACTATTAATATTTGTATTTCAAAAATGGAAACCATGAAGGTTGTTAGGATGGTTTGTCCACAAGTGGAAATGGTTGGAGAATGTGGCTTTAAGGGGAAAAGCAGATGGCACAATTCCAAAGGAATTTAATTCCCAAGAGATGGGAGAGGATTTGGGGAATTGAAAGGGCACAGTATCATGAAGGTCCTCACACTCCTCCTAAGTAGAGGAAAAACAGTTTTTGAATACCCCTGAAGACTAAACTCTACAAAAAGAATCAGTTTCATATTGTGCTGAAATTAGAATCTCCAGGCACCCTTTATTTGTTGCTGGCTGCCAGGAGAAAAAGTAGATCATGCGATATGAGGTCCCCTCCCCCCATCTTTCTCACACGAAAAAAAGAGCCTACACAATTTATGAAATAATGAATCAGATTAATATATGGCTGATTAGTTCATTTACAATTTTAATGAAAATATCATTTTCTTATAACATACGTTTTATAGATAAAATGGACAAATTATGTTTTATATGCTCCCCCAGGTGATGGTTACATCTCAGGATGATTAAATAGAAGTTGGGTATTTAATGAAAGAATATTCTAGGAGGAATTTATGATAAATAGCTGCAGAAGAACCTGTGACTAGCTTAGAAATCTTGTTTCTTCTTAATAAACAGAACCAGAAGCAGAGCCCCTGATCTCTTGGTACATTGTGCTCCTAAAAGCCCTGGATTGTAAAATTTCTACAACCTCCTTTTACTTACCTTACTAAGGAGAGAAATGACCAGCTTTATATGCTGAAAATACAAAGAACCTGACACAACATGAATCTTTTTTTTTCCTGAGCTTTTTCATTGTGTGTGATCAAGTCTTTTAATATTTGATCATGGCTAAATGAAAGATTTTAGAATTATAATATCTACCTAAAGTATTAACCAATTAGGGTCCCCATGACCAACCTGGCATAGAGGTAAGCAACTTCAAGTTGATTCCCAGACCTAGGTATTAAATATCTTCAGTACTGACCAAAATTCAGCCTTCCCACATTTTTCTGAACTGCATAAACCCAAAGTCCCAGTACAATTCAGTAGAAGAACAGGAACTGACATTGAACTTCACATGGGCTTTTATGAGTGGCAGCTTGGTGACAGACTTAATTTGACTTTGAAAAATAAAGAAATGTGACATTTAGAGATCTGTGAATTGATTCTATCCTATTACTATTGCATGTGGAGACTCTTGCTTAGGATAGGCTTATGTTTTTATTGCTTAAAAAAAAAAATCAAGGTAATTTGAGCAAAGTTGAACAATGTTGACTAGAGACTCATCTTTTGATCTTTGGTAATGATTTATTCATTATACTTAATAGAAGAAAAAGTAAAATTCCACATCATCTGCCTGTAGCTTTACAAAAGTGATCTAGTATTAGTCTGTAAATTCTCTTTTCTTTAATATTAACTTCTCTAATGACACATGTGGAATACATACTTCCTCAGCCACTATACTCAGAAAGGGAAACCCCACCAATTGTAATAGGCTGAGCCCTTACCCTTGTAATTACTGCCATCCAACTTCTCTCAGATTTTCTTCCCCAACAGCCCACTTGAACAGCTAATTGTCTCTGCATGTTGCAGTGGCAAGCATTGTTTACTCACTGATCACCAACTGAGTCTATCTGGGCCTTGAGTGTGAGTAAAAGTTGGTTCTCATGATGGTTCTTTTCTTGTTGCTGAAAACACAACCCTGGAGACAGGACACTGACATTTTCTATTTGCTTTCATTGTTGTTGCTGCTGCCATCTCTTCTCATCACCCCAGCATGCCTCATTCTTTTTTTTTTTTTAATTCTGGTAACATACATACAAACTAAAAATTCCCCTTTTAACCACATTCAAATTTATAATCCAGTGCTGTTAATTATATTCACAACCTTTGCTACAGGCCTCACTCTTAATGTCTAAGAAGTCCTGGCTTTCACAGGATCCCAGATCCCAATTGCCCTCATCCAAGCCCCACCCCACCCTCTTTGATCAGATTAGAAATGTATTTATTGCATAAGATAACAGTTACACTGAACACAGAGAGTAGATAAGACAATAAGTTTCTGAGAAGTTTCTGCTGCTCATTTCTTTTAAAAACATTTATTGGGGAAGCAGATGTGGCTCAAGAAGTTGCGCTCCTGCTTACCACATGGGAGGTCCCTGGTTTAGTTCCAGTGCCTCCTAAAGAAGAGGAGCAAGACAGTGAGCTGGCATGCCAAGCTGACACAAGATGATGCAACAAAGAGACATAAGGAGGAAAAACACAATGAACAACAAAGCAGGGAATGGAGGTGGCTTAAGCAATTATGTGCCTCCCTTCCACATGAGAGGTCCCTGGTTTGGTTCTAGTGCCTCCTAAAAAGAGGATAAGCGCACAACAAACAGACACAGTGAGCTCAAACAATGAGGGGAGTGGCAAGAAATAAATAATTTAAAAAATAATAATAAATAAATAAAAACATTTATTAAGCACCTATTGATCTGTTGCTAAAATAAATGAACAGAATGGACAAACTTGCTGTTATTATTGTAGTAGGTAGAAACAAACAACAATTAATAAATAAATATATACTATGTCAGATGGTAATAAATGTTAAGGAGAGAAACAAAGTAAGTCAAAGTAGAAAAGGAGTGCTAAGAATGAGGTTCTATTTTATACTGGGATAGTTTGGGAAGGCCTTACTAATGGACAACATTTTCAATAGAAAGTTGAAGAAATGAGTTGAAGAAATGCAGACTTCTGGAAAAAGAGAATCCTGGAAGAAGGGGAGAATCATTTCAAAGAACTTGTAGCAGAATTGTGCTTGGCATATTGGAAGAACAGGGGGAAAAAAGCCAGTGTGGAAGAAACTGAGCCACCTAGAAGAGCGGAGGAGTGAATGGACTAGGACAGAGGTTCTCAAAATTGGATGCACATTGGAATCATCTTGGGAGTTTGAAAAACATGGATATCTTGATCTACCCCTTGAGATTGTGATTTACTTGGTCTGCACTATGACCTGAACATCAGGATTTTTTATAAACACCCAAGAGATTCTAATATGCAACAAAGTTTGAGAATCAGAGTCAGATTGCTTAAAAGTTTTTTAACCCACAAAGGGTCAGTGACATTATCATGGAGTGAGATCAGTCAGAGTGGCTGTTTTGTTTTCTCCAAGCAATTCTGATGCCTGTTTCAGATGCAAAGTAGGAGGAAGGTTGGATTTAATTAGGGTAAGAGGTTTTCCATGTAAGTAATGAAGAAGAGAGAAACAAGAGTGTTGAGACTCTATGCAAGAGAGTTATTATAATAAGGGAACACAGAATCTAAACTGGGTAAGTAGAAAAATAAGGCCATGAGAGAGAATAAGGAACAATGTTAGGATAAATGAAACACAAGTCTTAGGGGACTCAAAGATTTATTCCTGTTGGGCACTGGAGGGAGAGAGTTGGAAAGATAGGTAGTGGTGATTATAGAGATTACAAAGTAGATACAGTTATTGGTAATGGAAAGATCTGCTGTTTGACTATAGAAGTGGGTGATCAAGGAAGAGTAGAGAACAAGATCATTGGTGGAGAAGATAAAAACTGAGAGCCAGGGTCAACTATGGAAGGATACTCTATGTGGTTATTAAAGTCACCAAAAATTATGACAGCAATATTAAAGGAAGTGATAGTAATGTAGGAGTTAACATGTTCAGGGGATGGTAAGGAATGACTAGGGCTAGGGGTGTCTACTGATGAGTACAACAAAGAGGGATCGAGGCAGTGTAGGAACTTCAAAGCTGAGAGATATCTAAGGAGGAAGGAGGGAAAATGGACTGGAGGTAGCAGTGAGCTGCAAAGAGCTACTCCATCCCAAAGCCCAAGTTTCAGCATGAGCAAGAAGGTGAAAGAAACATTCAGGAGAAGATATTAAAGATAATAAGGAATGTGCCAGTGATGGAACTTGATTCCCCAGGGGAAGAGTTTGGGAATTGGGAGGAGTGGAAGAGTGAGTTAGACTGTGAATTAAGATCCAAGCCATGAAACATAACTTAGTGTACTTGAGGTGAATATGTGTAAAATCCTTCAAACAGTTCCTGGTACACAGTAAGTGTTCTATAAGTGTCAGTTATTATTAATATTATGGTGACTAATGGAACAGGGATGCAAGTCACGCTGGAATTAGTTCCAATGGATCCTTGGGCCAATCATATTGATAAATCTGTGATTTTTGGGGTAAAGGTAAGGGTACAGATCTTCACAAAAGCATGCAGAGTTTGGGCTTTGATAAAAGGGAGTAAAGTACATGTCCTGGAAAAGGGAACTGAGAACCCTGAATAACCAAAATCTTGTGAAATTAAAGAAAGCTATTAAGAAAAAGAAATCCATAAATCTCAGGGAGAGAAAAAGAATGCCTTCACTGGGCCTGGAATTTTGAGAAATATTTGAAAGCTAGAAAATAATAGGGCAGCAGTGAGTCGTGTGTGTCAGTTGTAACTCATGCCCACAAATTCTTTCATACTCCTCCCTTCAAAGGTGGAGGCTAATTTTCCTCCCCTTCAGTGTGGCCTATACTTAGTGACTTGATTCTAATGGAATAAAACATAGCAAAAGTGACAATGTGTGACTTCCAAGACTAGGCCACAAAAAGCATTTTGGCCTTCTACTTGCTCTTTCTCTCTTGGATCACTACCTCTGAGGGAAGCCAACTGCTATGCCATGTTGGGGAAAGCCAACCCTAACTAGCTCTATAGTGAAGCGTATATGGGAGAAACTGAGGTTTTTACCAACTTGCCAGCCATATAAGCCACCTTGGAAGCAGATCTTCCAGTTCTGGTCGAGTCTTCAAATCACTGCAGGGCAAAATCTTGACCTTATGAAATACTCTAAGCCAGAACAACCCAGCAAAGGCACTCCCAGTTTCCTGACCATCAAAACTGTGTGAAATACTAAATGTTTAATCTGCTAAGTTTGGGGAAAATTTGTTATGCAGCACTAGATAACTAATGCATTAAGTTTGAGCTTTGATGTTTAAGCTGGACTCATATTTTTTATTGAAAAATGTCCTCCTCCACTTACTCCCTTCTCGGGTTATGGCACCTTACTGCCCGCACCCTTTTTAAACTGGATGCATGCCAATTTAGGAGTGGGATAGGTGGGAGCAGAGGTCTTTCCGGTCGCCTTCTTACTGAACTTTGACCAACAGACATCTCATCCTGAAGCAAGCCAAGTACCAAGCCAAGATAGCAGAAGGGTTTCTTTTATTTTTTTTATAACATCCCCAAAGCATAGAAAAGAAATGGATTTTTTCCATGTACTAATGCACAGGAATTACTCTAAGAAGCAGTCACTCTTAGCAGTCTAAAATGTCTGATTGTTTATTGATGTATGACCCTGAGGCTGTATCATCCAGGACTCTTCTTTTGTTGTTTTTGCTTTACTTCTACCATAATTTATTGAATTTTCCTTTCAAACTACAAAAGCAATACCTGCTTCTTATAACAATAAAACAACTGCCAGTGTGCAAAGAAAAAGCCAACAGTCTCTCTCTTCCCAATTGCCAAGGTAGTCAATGTTAACAGTTTGTTCTGTATCCTTATGCTCATGGACAAATATATAGGGAGATAAATATTTCCCTTTGTTTCTTTTATTTTTTTACCTGTACTACACCATATTCTTTACTCAGAACTATGCATTTTTTCATTAAAATATATTATAGATGTCACTCCATATTCATACAAACAGATCTAACTCATTGTTTTATGTAGCTTTATAATATTCCACAGTATGAATTTATTTAGCCATTCTTCTCTTGCTGGTTATTTCCTGTATTTACCATTAAAAATACAGTGCAATAACCATCCTTTAAAATATATATTCATATATAGGGACTTATATTTCTTGAGACCTTAGTCCTTAGTGATTTATGAGTCTTTGAGTATATTTTTAAATTTATAATAATGTTCCAGATAACTATTAAAAACATTTATAGTCATTCACAGTTGGACCATCAGTGTATCAACATTTGCTTTTCTCCATACTTTTGACAGGGCTGAAAAGTGATAAACTTCTGCACTTTGGGAATGAAAATGATAATCCCAACACTGTCAATGCTGTTTTGACTTACATTTCCCTATTAGTCATGTTGACCATCTTCTCTTGTGTTTTGGGACAATGGCTATTCTTGTGGTCTTCATAGGACTTGCTGAAGGAAATAAGAGAAGGTAGGTGTTGTTTATATCCCTAAAGCTTCCAACACAAACTTTTAGAAGAAAGTTAGATTCCTTCTGGACTAGGAAGACAGATGCGGTAGAGATGGCTCCCAGGAGTGTCAGGGGAATTCTGGACTGATAGCCTGGGACTATAAACAAGATGAGTGATGTGGTCAATGATGCATATCCCCAAATATCAAAACCAGATGATTTTGTAGGGATACAGAAAAGGCGGAGAGGGAACCTTGAACTGTTAGTCCAACTTGTTTTGAGGGATCACTAAATTAACTCACACTGCAAATTCAGATGTGAAAGAAAATATAAATATTTTATCTGTCACATCTCGTCTTCCTTCCAGGCCTCTACTTTTCGTTTAACAGGAATAAATAACTAAGTGTATCACATAGCTTAATCTTAGTCTTATCCATTAATTTGAATAGTTCCTTTAGATAGTAGTCTCTCATTTGGAGAAAAGTGCTCAGTCGCTCAGATAGTTCCCTTCACCTCTGTGTTTCCCAAGATGGCCTCTGAGTGACAATAACTGTGAGAGGTTGTGTGAGTGATACATCATTAGTGGAGAGAGGGGGAGAGGGCCTCCCTGCCTGTATGTGTACCCACTGGTCTCCAGACTTCCCTTGTCAAGTCTTTTGTTGTGTTTTGGTCTCATCTGTTGCTGTTCCCCTTCTGTCCTCCCATGCTGTCGTCTGTGGCTGGTGAACAGGTGATCTACTCTTTGGGCTTGAGTTATACTGCCACAAATCAGCAGCCAAACCTCGTGGGCTTATCTGGATCCCTCTTTGAGTGTCCACCACATCTTCATCCCAGCCCCTGGCTTAGCAATCATCTCTTGATCTCTAACTTCAGTCGTGGGGTAACTTTCCGTGCCACAAAGGTCCCCTGAAGTCCCCTGGTTCTCTTTGCCAAATGGCAACTGAGAGTGGCTTGGGAATTTCCTCCATGCTCTCTATCTATCTGACCATACTGCCCTTCTCTCTTATCTAGATTGGGCTGCCCAACTCTAGCATGTGGGGTCCCTGCATGCCAGGTACCTGGAGTTCCAAATTGGGGTATGGAATAGGAGCTCCTTGCCCATGGGAATATCCTCACTTCTCAAATGCCTCCCACCCAATTCTGAGCTGAAAACCTACATGCTAAATGCTAGGTTCTCCTCCATCTCTCTAATCTTCTTGTCCCAGAATGAAAGGGAGTCAAGGTCTTTTCATACTTTCCTATTTAATCTGTTATTTCTACTATAAGACATCAATTCTTGAGAACTTGCTATAGAAGGCAGAAATAGCTTCTTTTCTAAAATATGGAAAACTTTAGAATTTACTTTTCCCCATGCCTTATTATTGATGTGCCAGGTGTGGAAGGGGTACCTCTAATAGAATTTAGCAAATTCTTTCTTATCACAACAACTAGCATGCAAAGTTATTCTCCTATTGCATCATATCAGAAGCAAAATATTGCCTTGGTCTTCATCCTCGCACTTGTTTTATAACATTTGTAAGTCTCCTTTCCCACACCCACTCTCATCCCAAGAAGATCCACAGGCAAAGGACACAGGCCCAGCATGGCAAAAAGGAACAGCATGTTAATATTTTTTAACAAATATTTGTATTATGTTCACTATGTACTAGACTGTTTTAAACCATTATACTTATTGATCCATTCAATTCTCATAATAACCCTAGGAAATACCATTCCTACAGATGCTACAGCACCTTTGCTATTAATCACCTCTCTATGTTGCCAGCACATTCACTGTGAATAGTGCTCCTGAAATCTTTGTGAGACGCAGCAACCC
Organism: Cabassous unicinctus; assembly: GCA_029593785.1. Taxonomy (NCBI): domain Eukaryota; kingdom Metazoa; phylum Chordata; class Mammalia; order Cingulata; family Chlamyphoridae; genus Cabassous; species Cabassous unicinctus. Next base: position 4,753 of record JAQZBX010081268.1, on the reverse strand, counting down.
TGTAGGAGGCCCTAGTCCGAGCCATCTGTATTTCAAAGCTCCAAGCTCATTTCCGTGTGACTGCTCTGGGTCCAGCCAGTGGAATGGTTGTCTAGCCAATGGTTCACACCGGTGGGGCTGTCAGGGAAGGAAAGCCATGCCAAGTGGTGCTGCACAGAAGGTCACATGTTGCCTTTACCTTTCAATCATTTTACTTAAGATGTCCAGGCCCCCTTCTTTATAAGACCTGATGGGTTAGGCATTGGTGGCCTAAGTATAAAGAATTACCAAAACCTAGAGTATATCATAATGAATCATGAATTTCTGGAGAATGTGGGAGTGAAATAAGTAAGAGCACTGATGCTGTGGACTGCTCTCCCCCTCGGTCTGGCCAGCTGCCACCACCTCCAGTTTCTGGTGACCAATGAGGCCTAGAGCAGCGTTTGGCCGCACACTCCTTACTTAATCTCTGAGCTGCTATCCATGGTCTATTAGAAGGCAGGTGACCCAGGGAAGCAGCTCTGATCCCCACCACAGACAACCTTAGGGAGAAAGAGAAAGTGTGTATGCATTAGGGGGAAGCGAGGTGTAAGGTGCTGGGAAATTAAGGTTAGACCTTTGTATCAGTGATTTGCCAATGAATAAAAATCTCAACAATTAAAGGAGAATCGACAAAGAGAATCAGGTTTTCTTATACTAGCTGGGTGACAAGCAAGCAGTAGAGAGCTGTAGCATGCCCATGTTCAAAAAAAACATTCTAAGGAGATTACTGGGCCTAAGATAAATAATGTAACAGATAATATCAAATATCTCTTAATGATATACTCTAGTCTCAAGATCCTAAGACATTCACAATAGAGGTTATACATGAGAATCCTGGAAAAGCTAGAATGTGATTGGCTCACTTGGCACTAAACAAATGGACAAATATTAACCAATATACCATATCCTAAGGTCAGAATACCCCAGAGCACCTGGTGGGGAGTCAGCAGCTAGTTCCCCCATCAGTGAGACCAGCTGCACGTAACACAATCCTCAACCTAATGGGATTCACCTTCTTGCCAAACCACAAAAGGATCAAACAAGCCAATCACATCCTCCCACAGGAACCAAGGGGCACCCAGGCTCTTGTCATTGCAAAACTTACCTTCAGAACACCTACTGATTCACTCTGCTCCCAAGTGCAGCCTCCTTGAGGCCCTGCCTGGTGAGCAGTGTCCTCCTCTCCCCAGGCTGTGAGGATATGACTAATAAATGGCTGTTAATCTCATGTGTCCAGTGTCAGGTGTCATGAGTTTGGACATCTTGTACTATTTAGGGAGGGGGACGCCTTCCTCACCAACGGGGTGAGTAGAAGGTGATCAGAACAGTTAGATATCAGTTGAACCTCTATAACAGAGAAACCCCAAATAATAATGGCTTAAACAAACAATTTTATTTCCTTCAGGTAGGAGGTCTAGGGATGTTAGGGGGTGAGTCCGAAATCTTCAGAGACCCAGGGTTCTTCTATTTCTTCTTTTGATATTCTCAATATGAAAATTTCATCATAGCATCCATTACAGATGCTCCACCTCCATTCATCATGGGAACTCTCCAGTCATTAAGAAGGAAAAAGAGGCAAAGGGCTAGCAGGGCTTTCCACTTTAAGGGCTTGACTGGAAGTTCCATGCAACACTTCCATTTCCATTGTCACATTGGCCAGAACTTGGTCAAGTGGTTACATTTAGCTCTGAGACGTGTCATCATTTTTTAAGATTTCTAAATGGATATTGAGGGATCATTAGGAGTCTCTGACATAGCTACTAAACCAGTGGTCCCCAAAGTAGACTGTTCATATCTGAGTAAGCATGCAAGACTATTCATTAGAGTGGGAATAAAATATTTGACATTATATTAATTTTCATCTCTGATTAAGAAATTAAGTTTTACTAATACATAATGTTTAGATTGATAGTGGCACCTTCACTTGGGTCCTATGCCAGATAGTCCCATATTACATACACTGTACACAGTATCCTGAGTAGGAATCTATAGCCCAGGGCCCTTGGTAGTGGAAACCTCACTCACTACACACTTTCAGCATGTTGATTTTTAAGATAAAAAGTTTACATGTATCCCTGTGTGTGGAGTTACAGATTATGTGATCAGTTTTAACTACATTAGCCATCATAAAAGGGATATTGGGCTTAAAAATATCCCTGTGAAAAAAACTGCAGACGGAAGATAAGCTTCACAAAGCAAAGCACAAGGAAATAACAAGAAAATGGAAGTCCTGTCACTTTTACTGCCAGTGCAATCTCTTTATCAAGCACATTATCAGCTAAAACATTTACAATACACATTTACTCATATTTATTATTAGTGATGAACTTTGCCTTATGGATATATAGTGCTTTAAGATATTAATAAAAATAGTAAACTACCATAATTAATAAGAGGTTTAAAAATATTACTTATTTCAAAAAACTCATCTATTTAAATGTTCTATTTTATATGTGAATCCCCTATATTTTTGATGTAACAGTTATATAATCTAAAGCTTCTTTAAAATTAATACTATAAAAAACTAAAAAATGTTCTATTCTTTGTGTGTGTTTCAATGCATATATTAGCACAGTATTACTGAAGCAATGTGTATTTCTATAAATAAATGAATATACAACCAAGATATATGCTCAAAAAATTTCAAAGATAATTGTGTGTGTTAAAAAAAAGTTTGAAGACCACTGTACTACACCCACCTCCAGCTTTTCTCTTAGGAATATAATGAAACTTTTGTTATAAAACTGCCAGCTTCTTAAACAGGGAAAATGGTTAAGACAAAAATATTTCCCTCTTCCTAAGAAGAGGGAAAGGAGCTGGCATTTAGTGGAAAATAATGACATGGAAGTTCTAGAAAAGAGAATGATGAGAAAAATTAATCAATCACTATAGGAAGGCTAGGTAAGATTATTTTTCAAATTAAGATAAGTGAGCAAAGACATCTCAGTTCCTGAGATAGATAAAGGGAAAAAAGAAGAGACCGTTAAAAGGGCAGGTTGGGGGTGTCTCGACAGGGGAACCGATGTCAAGATTCTGTAAATGTAGTGGAGGCATTAGTTTGTTTACACCTAATACAACGGCTCTTTTCCTTGGAGGATCCTTGCAGGTGAGGCAGTCCTGTAAGACTGAGCCGTACTACCAGGGAGAAGGGCACCTTTGCTGCAATCCTGCTCCACAGCAGCCTCTCTGGAAATGCTGCCTCCCAATCCCACCCAGTAAACCGGAATAGAGCTGCCTCCCTCCCTCTTCAGGAGACTCTAGGGAGAAGGAACATCTATGCCTTCTGCCTGCCACCACCACCATCCCCACCCTCCTCTCCCTCCAGGAACAGGGGTAGTTTGCATTGCTTTTGCACAAAAAGTGTGATAGCCACTGATGCTCTCAGCTTTGATCCTTTTTGGAGACCTTTGTGGATCTAATGTCACCAGCCCCATTCACTAAAGGGCCAGGTTTTTCCTTATCTTAGGTACCCAGGCTTTAAGTCAAGATAGGTAGAGCTCTTCCTTTTTCTGCACCAGAAGAATGAGATTTCTCAGTCATGTGAGGCAGTAAAAACTTCAGTCCTAGGATATTGGGACTTGGGCCCTTCTCTATACCTCCCAGTTCACACTCTCTAGTCTGCTGAAAACCAAAGACAATGCCACCTCATAGTCTATCTGAAGAGACCAAAGCTGTTCTAACACCTTTTCCACATTTTATTTTTCCTTCTCAGGCCACCCACACTGTCAGTCTCTATAAGGGCAAACACCATGGGCTACAACATGAGGTACAAAGATCCTTAGTGAAAAAAAAACAGACAAATGTCAGAAATGGGTTCTGTGGAGGAGAGATAAAGATAAAAATTCAAGACCACTATGTTTGGTGTCTCTACTCTTGTCCTACTCTATTCTCTGGACTCTTCTTCCTCCCTTATGTAAAGCTGCCTGTTCTACTATAATTTCATCCTCTTGCTCAAAAGAGCTTCACCACAAGAAATTTCATCCTTTGGTTCTCTTTTATATCTTATAAATTCAAGCCATTCATCTCCTCTGCTCTGTCATTTTAGGCTCTGGAAGGGAAAGGTTTCTAAATGCAGGAAAAAATATGAGTGTAGTTCACATTATTCTGAATCAATATACCTCTAGTACAGCTCTGGTCCAATTGTGGGTTTTTTTTGTTGCTGATTTGTTTTTTTTACTAAGGTAGCTTAGAAATACATATATGGAAGGCAAGTGACATTTTTCTCATAAACAACACAGTGAAATCAAATTTGAGAAAAAGACATTCCTCTTTATCACATGGGATTGGCTCTATTAAGGGAGACATCACTGTACCATCAGTGATTTCTTTCCTGGCTATGAGGGAGAATAATGTCTGCCTTGGCGTTCCCACTCCTATCTGATTCTTTTAGTACTGGGCTTTCTATTTCCTCCCTACACCTCTCCAATGGCAAGTCCCTTCCTGGAATGGGCAGTCATTTCCTCCTGTTGGAGACCCTCAGGGCAAGCATTAAGGCAACTCAAGAAGATCAGCCAGGTTCACATACAAAATGAAGCCTCTAGGTGCCACAAGCTCTACCCCTAAGAGAGGCTTTTGAGAAGAGTGAAATCTAATTTTTAAAATTTCATTGACTAGGAAAACTTAGTAAACATATTTTTAAAAGATGTTCACCAAAAGAAAGAGCAGAGAGGTAAGATGGAGGAGTAGAGAACTCCAGGGCTCAGATTGTCCTCCAAAGCAGCTAGCAAACAGC
>JAQZBX010081267.1:0-13703 GCA_029593785.1 Cabassous unicinctus | reverse complement strand
AGGTAGATGATGCCTGAGGTCACAGATCAAGACATGCCTGAATTTCCCTATCTTCTTCTTTGTCTCTTCCTTTTCACCTTCTGTCCGAATCTTCTCTTATCCATCCTATGCCCCTTAACATGCCCAATCTCTATCTCCAATAACACCCTACCTTCACTATGATTTTTTATCTATCTTTTTTTTTTTTAGGAGGTACTGGAGATCGGATCTGGGAACTCATACATGGGAAGCAGGCACTAAACCACTTAAGCTACATCTGCTTCCCATGATTTTCTTTTATCTTCTTTTTATCCTGTTTCTCCCCCATGTACAACTACCTTGAGGACAATTCCTTTGTTTTTCTAGCACACCATAAACAAAGGAAACCAATCAGAATAACTGCTGCGTTGTTCCCAAACAGCTATTCCTTTGATAACCATCCCCCTGACACTCGTATACTTAACCCTGGAAGGAAACATCAGATACCCAGTCAGATTAATCTCCTTTTTGGAAGGACTCTGGGGCTGTGCCTTAAGAGCGCCTGAGACTGGGATTATGATGTGGCCTCTCTAATCCAAAGAATGTGATAGTTTTACCAGAAACCAGACAGATAAAATGGCCATCCTATAGGGCATAATAAATGTTCAGTTTCTATGTGGCAAGACTCCTTTTACTTTCACGGACCAGGAGCACAATGTAGGGGCCAGACCCCCTTTAGAGATGCCATTTTTTCTCCAAGCATTCCCCAAGTTTTAATAACATAAGAACTTATTCTACTCAAGGCACATATTTCTGGAGGACTGAAAGATCAGGCAGAGGAAATTGTTGATTAAATTCTAAGATATCAGATAACGATGAAGGTGATGATGGCTATGATTATCCTTTTGGAGTTTACACCCAATCAGCTCTACACAGCAATATTCCATTCCTTAACGGCAATATGTATACCCTAATTAAGCTCTTCAAGGACAGTATTTTATATGTGGACACGAGACATAGGCGGTACCACCCATAAATTGGGCTAGTTCCTATTATACAGCTAATGCTGTTTCCCAGAGGGCTATTTATGATAAGCTTTCCAAAGGGAAAATGAGAAACACGAGGGCTCTTATGACCTCCTCCCAAACTATAGAAACACAAGGGATTATTGCCAGATTAGAGACAGCTCTACATGGATCGTGGAGAAACCCATTAACCCAGGCTAAACCCAGTTGTTCTGGTCTTGGTATTATTCCCCTTGTCATTAGGGCAGCTATCTCCTATGTTGGAATCTACACGATAAGATTACAGATGGTATTGGAAAAAATAGCTTTAGAGTTAAAGAAATCCATCTCCCACCCAGGGCAGGCCTTCATAAAAGGACTCCAGAATTGATTGGTATTGGACTATATTCTGGCTCCCTGGGGAGGTATGTGTGCACTAGTGGGTACCCAGTGCTATGTATTTGTAAAAGACAGTCAAAAGGAAGTTTTCCGAGAAGTAGTGGCAGCAAAAGCCCATGCTAGCTAAGCAGGCGAATCAGCTCTCACACCTCCCAAACCTGATTGGATTGTGTCTCTTTTGAGTTGGATTCTAGGGTCATGGGCCCTTCGCTCAGAGATGTCCTAATAGGGGGCACTTTTATCCTCTTAGTCGTATTTGTAAGATCGCTCATTTGCTGTCTGACCTCTCTCCTCTTTTAAGGGTTACTGTGCAGCCACTAACTCAACAGTGGATACAACTGAGAATACAAACCCAGTGTAAATGGGAGGCCAGAAATCTCCAGCTTCAGCTAACCTGTGAAATTGGCAATGAAACACAAGAGAGTTTTAATGGTCAGTGAGAGATTAATATCTTTGGTCAAGACTTCATAACTGAGGGAATGACCAAAAAAGGGGAAATGGATAAAATTATATAGAGAAAGCCCTGGGGACCCCTAAGAGCCAAAAACAAACCAACCAACCAAAAACCAAAAACCCGTGTCCTGCTTCCTCTTTGAATTCTGTCTTGAGTTTCCTCTTGATATCTTTTGAAATTTGAAATCCCCACCAAGGCAGCTGATCCAGGTAGCCAGTCAAGCCCCTATTTTACTGACCCAGTAAAAAATAAAGCCCATCTGCCCTAAACCTGCCCCTATGAGACGGACAAACCCTCATCCAATCAAGAGGAGTCAAGTTAACTTCTTTTTAGTGTCTATAATGTTTGCCATCCCCAGGACCCCAAAACTTCTTCCATTCTTGCAAGTGATCTGGCTTCCTCTGCTGCAGCAAAACTTTGGTGTCCTGAATAAAATGCTGTAGTCTGCAAACTTAACTCTGATTGTCTTTCGATACATATTTTAATTTTTCCCCCACAGACACTTCTTAAGCTATACATTGGACCAAAAAGATGAATCTCAGACAATAGCCAACCTGGCATTTTGCTGATTTTTAATGTGTTTATTGTATAAGTTATCATCAGAAACCTTGGGGCTTTTGGTAATGGGCTATGTTAAAGATGAAAAAAGAGAGAGAGACAAGGAAAGAGATTTCCTTTTCTAGGTGTTGTCTTCTTAATTTGCATAAATGACAATAGTGTATATCTTAATTCGCTGCCACTTTTGTAAAGCTGGTAGTTAGAAATCAGCCACAATGTACAATAATAACCCCTATTTATATATGACAGGCCCTGTCCTCGGCACTTTACAAACATCAGCTCAATCAATCTGCTAAAAACCCCTGAGAAGCTGCTCTTGTTCTGGAAAAAAAAAAGAAAGAGAGGCACAGAGAGGTGACGTGTCTCGTCTCAGGTCATGCGGGTGGGAAGGGCTTCCTCTCAAAGCCTGGGTTTTATCTCCAGATCCTGCAGCTTTAGCAACAGGGTAGAGCAAACAGATTCCCATGGAAAGGTAGTTTCGTGACCCCTGGTTTTCGGCCAATGATATAGTACTGAGCCCTGACTTTTTCTTTTAAATAAAATTGTTCCTGGACAAAAAAATTGTACAAGAACTTGGGGGAAAAATTCACACACCACAAAACAAAACAAAAAAAAGAGCTCCTACAAACCTAGTGTTCATTTCATATCTTTCCAGAAATATTCTCTATACGAATAAACATAAATGTGCATATTATTATTTTTATAAACAACTTTATTGAGTATAAATTATATATTATTTTTCACACAAAGATGGAGACTATGGACACTGCTTTGCACCTTGATATTTCCATTGAATTATAAATCTTGTAATTGTTCTATATCAACAATAGGGATTTACTTCATTCTTTATAAATACGGCATTGAACCTCCTGGTACAGAAAACTAAACTGCTATGAAAACCCAATGTGGGGAGCAGGTGTAGCTCAGTGGCTGAGTGCCTGCTTTCCATGTACAAGGAGGTACTGGGGTTCAATCCCTGGTACCTCCTAACAAAAAAAAAAACCCAATGGATGGCAAATATGTCACAATTTAATTAGTGTTTGCTATATGCCAGGCATCTTCCAAGTCCTTTTCCTAAATTAACTCATTTAATCTCCTGTCCACCATATGAAATAGGAGCATTCATAGCCCCATTTCTCAGATGAGGAAACTGAGGCACATGGAAGTGACATGATTTGTCCAAGATCAGAAAATTCACAAGCGGTAGAGCTAGGATTCAAACCTAGCAGGTCTGGCGCCAGAGTCTATGCCTTTACCCATGCCATGTACTGCCTCCAGGTGCAGACAATATCCTATGCACACATCTTTACACAAATGCCCAAATGCAGCTAATGAAAGGCAGTAAAGCAGGTAGAAGTAAGTACACATAAGAATTCCCTCAATGGTGATTACTTGGAAGGGCATTTCTGCATCCCATTCTACAAGGTCCCCAATGCTGTGTGATGAATCCTCAGCCTTGAACTTGCAAATGAAGAGAATGGATACTTAAAATTTGTCAGATATTGCCAAATTCCTCCCCAAAGAGGTAATCCTATTTATGTTCCCACAACACTGCATAGTCCTGTCTTTGAAGATGTTTGCTCTTTTATTGATACACAGGGCTAAATGTCTTATCAATGAGTGTGTCTGTCTTATCAATGAGCATGCCTCCCTTTTGGCCAGAACAGAAGCCACCTGAGTTCATCTTGGGTGACTTGAAGTGTCTTTGTTTCCTTATCCTCTGGCAGCACATGTCCACCTTGTATGTCTTTGTGGCCCCAATGGAGAGGTCATTTGTTAGCTGCTTAGTGACCTCACCAGCATACACACAATTACTCACACAATGTTCAGTACTGGCAGGACACCTGAGCCTCTTACAGCCACTGAGTCGAGCTAATTAGCCAATAGAATAAGCGGGAGGGAGGGGACAATGCAGAGAGAGGACTGCTCCTGGCTAAGGAGCCACACCATGCCTAGATCCAACGGGAGCCAGTGGCTCATTTCTGATGAAGAGAACCTTTGACATGTGGCAGATGAGCTGGATGCCTCCACCTGACTCTACGTAGCCTAACCTACCTGTGCAGTTAAAGTGGAATGCTTTGGCTCTGTATCAACAGACATAAGGCAGGAGGAAAAGACGGGGGAAGAGAAATCTCAAATACTGCTTGATACCAGAGGCCTCCAACTGTTGGCTGGAGAGCTAAGTTTGGCCTGCAGATATGTTTTATTTGACTTGCCCAGGGTATTCTAAAAATCTGGAGTGGTTGCCAACATGTTCCAAATTAGAAAATTTTGCATAGTAGGTTTTTAGCTTAGGGAAAAAAATTGGGAGATCTGGCAATCAGCAACTCTGGACCCAACCTTATGCATGTGAGTGAGTAGTTCTTACCCCCTTAGATGGGCAAGCATTGGCAGTTCACCACACTCCCCACCACTCCCTGTTGTCTCCCACATTGGCTCTCTGGACTCATTCCTGTCTGCTTCCTAGGGGCATATGCTTTCAGGGCACCTGCTCTGGGTTCTCAACATGTAGGATTTGTTTATGTATGTGTATGCATGTATGCATTTATGTATCCATATGTGGGGTTGTATATTTCACTGATATATTGTAATATTTGCTGAGCACATGCTATATGCCAGGCAGTGTCTAAGTGCTGAGGAGGTAAGTGGAAGGTGAGACCTTGAAGAGAAAAGCCTCATTAAGACAACCCCTCAGAGCATTGCCTAATCATTCTCTCTAATGTGAAGGAGGAGAAACACAACTGTGGAACCAGGCCAACCCGGGATGTAAGCACATCTGGGAGAAGGAGAGGGAGAGCATGTCATGAATGCTCACAGCAAAACTGGGAAATGCACCTTAGCCTCAATTACACAAGTGGGAATGCTGATGCATGGAGAGGGTCCCACATCCTGGGGCACATCCACGGTGGAGCTGGGATCCGATCCAAGGCCGCCCTGGCGGGGAGAACACGCTCTCCATCTCTGCCTGGCTGTTGGCGCTGGAGGAGAATGGCGAGAGTTTTCTTTGGAGGGAGAGCTGTTTTCCTGCTCTGAGTCCCTGCCTTCGCCTCTGGTGGTGGCCGAGGCAGGGGCTGTCTTCTGCCTTTGCCTGAGGGCTTCCTCTGCCACCAGCGCCCCCTTGGTAACCCTGCAGCTGGCTGAATGAGTGGTAAATTAACACCCCCACCCACACATAGGCAGCTGTCAACCCAGCATTGACAGGAGTCCTGTGTAAACACCCGGCTCTCTTGCCCCTGGGTGAAGAGCTCTGAGGCCTGCCTTCTCCCCTGGCTCCCAGAGCGCCCCACAGCGTCAGCTTGTGTGAGCAGGCACCCTAAACTAACGGCCTTCCCTTCCCTGTCTCACTTCCTCACTCCCCTCCTGCTGCTCCCTGGGGGGCCCCTAAACTAAGAGGAGCCCGAAGCCTAGTGGGGGGGGGGGCGGTTGAGGGCATGGCCTGGAAATGTGTTCCCTGCAGCTGGGAGACAGGGAGCCCTGGTGCAGATTCTGGAGAGGGTCTGAGCCCACCTCGGAAACCGCCTTCCGATTGCTTGCAGGACCTTGCAGGAGAACGTTCCTTACCTGGATTGGCCTGGCCCTGAGAATTTGTCCAGGACAGGGCTGGGTGAGTGTCTTAGAGGGCCTCACAGGAGAGACCGTGGCCGCGGGCAAAGGCCTGTGGGCAGTGATCCTGAGGCGTGTTGATGGAGCTGAACCTCAGGCAGGAGCTGCAGGGCTCCCCTGAGCTCAGGAGCGGAGCTGGGAGTCACAGTCAACCGCCTGGAAGCGGGAGGACTCTGCTTGGGTCAGAGGGCTTAGCAGGGAAGTGTCCCAAGAACCTTGCAAACCCGGGAGATAGTCAGCTTTGACCATCTGCTAGGAAGAGAGACTGGGAAGCCGTCCAATGGGGAAGACCTTCCTTGCCCCTTTCCCTTTCTCAGCCGCCCACCTTCAGCCCCCTAGGCACCGGCCCCTGGAGGAGCTGAAGCTGGACCAGCAGGCTGTGGGGAGTCCAGGAGGAGGAAAGAGGGGGAAGCAGCTGGCCCCTCCCCACTTTTCCAAAGCAGGAGGGCAGCCCTTATGCTAACCCTGCATGGGAAAGGGCATCCTAACTTCTGAAAGTTTGGGACCTAAAGTAACTATATAGGCCCGTCTTCCCCAAGAGTGAGCAGAACTAAGGTTTTTATCCAGAGGCTGGGGAAGTTTGTTCCTACTGAATTTACTTTAAAAGGAAAAAGAACTAAAACGGTGCTTTGATCACCCTTTGGGCAACCTGCCTCCTCAACAGTTAGGTTTTAACATTTATTTAGTTCTTAGTATGTGTGGGGCTCTTTGTTAAATGTTTTGCCTGAATCAGTCCACATAATCCCATCCATGAAGTAGGTACTATTATTAGCCACGTTTTTAAGATGAGGACACAGGTTCAGAGAGGTCAGGTAAGTCTCCCAGGGGCACAGAGCGGGAGCTAGGATTGGACGCCAGGGCTGTCAGATTCTAAAGTCCTGCTCTTCACCTCCGAATCCCAACCACCACCACGCTGTTGAGTCGCCTTGTGGGCTCGGGTGCCAGGACTCCTGGAGCTGCTCGCAGGTCTTAGGGAGATTCTCAGTTTCCTCTATTTACATCAGTTGGTGCAAAGTCTGGGATGAGTTGAGGCTGGAGCCCTAATCGGACTTGGCACCACGCCAGGAAGGTGGAGGGAGGCGGAGGCCCCCGTCCCAGCTTAGAAGAACTTAGGGTCAAATGAAACCTCTACTTACTCACCTCTAAAATGAGCACAGTACTTTACACCTTCTAGGAGAAAATGCACAAAAAGCGCTGAGCAGTGCCTGGCATTAGAGAAGTGTTGCATGAATGACAATTACAATCCTCTTTGACTCATTGCAATAGGAGTTAGTGAACATTGAATTACTGCTCATATTACATGTTTTAAAAACAGCACAATTGATCAACACCACACGGCTTAAGTGATCACAAAGAGAGCAAAACTACTGCTAATGAAATGCTAGAAACAATAGAATGCGCACAACTTCTTAGGGTGTCACACGCACCAAGCCCTAGAAAGTGATGTATTTTCTAAGCTTGATTTAAAGCAAATTTAAATCTTCCCCCAGCAATTTTGTTATCATATTGAGATCTATTTCACAATCCTAGACCTGACTTGCTGTAACTTACAGATGCCGTGGTTTATTCTGCTTTATCTTGCGGTAGAGACTTCTAAGTGAATTCAAAGCAGGAATGTGCTCGGGGAAAGGAAGTGTGTGGAGGACGCATGCAGGTGGGTCCTTCCCCAGAGCGAGAGTGGGGAAGGGCCCGGGCCTGATCACGACGCGTGGGATGTCAGCAAGGGGAGGCTCAGCTCTTCCTGGAACCACCTCTATCCTGGGATTTACCGTCTGATTCCCAGAGTGAACCCTAAAAATTGCAAATAGAAGATGTGACTTCTCAAGGCACTTTTCAAATGGCCGGTCTCAAGTCTGTAACTGCGCTGCAAGTCACAGGTGCCAATCAACACTCATCAGGCCATCAAAGGTTCTATTTTCTCAACAAGTGATGGGCTTCCATTCTCACCTCCAAAAGCAAAGGCTCCTTCTCATCTCCATGAAAGAATTCCTACCCAAGCAGCCATAATAAGAGAATGTCATATATCAATATTTCTTTTAGCAAATAACATCCTGAAAACAAGGCCTACATGATATATTTTTTGAGTTCTGGGCGATTAGAAAGTTGGTTCTGTATTTGATTAAGTTCTGCAGAAATTGGGCTTATGATGAATCATTAAACAAAGACACTTTTTTTTTTGTACCGCAATAAAGCCTCCAATGATTAATTAAGGGCACGATGCCAGAACAAGTGTCTTTGTTCAAAACACAGTGGACAAGACAGCCCTGGGAAAGTTGATGTCTTAAGTAGACGCCACAACATGTTTTTAATTATGTTCAGGAAGACGAACAAGAATAGGAATTGCCAACTGTTTAGAAAGATAATTTTTTTTTTGAGGAAAGATTAGAATTAAAAAAAACAAACAGAGCATTATTGATTTAACACAAATGCCATTTGTTGGGCCTTTTGTAATTTCCTTATTAGTGTCATCATTCTGGAGTTCACATCCCCCGTCTGTTATAGCATTTGGCATCCATTCAGCTCTCAGCAATATGACACAGTAAACACGCAGTGTCTGCTCATAGTAAAATGTTATATTTGTTGTAACTCTACAGATGATCAAGCAGTGCTAAATTATCCCAATCATTGCCCAGGCTAATCGGAAGAGAGGGAATCAGTGACCGTCTCCGTGCACTGAACAGGCAGGCCTAGGGAGCAGGGCTAAGCTGTCAGTCGGAAAAGAAACAACAGCAGAAAAGTTCATGGAACATCAGTTCTCCATTTCACCATCATGAGAACACCCCACTGCTCAGCTGAAACAGACATCAGCTGGCTCCGGGGATACACAGAGTGAAAGATGTGTTTGGAAGCAGCTCGACTTTGGGTTGTATCATGCAGTCAGATTCTATTTGGATCAGAGTGTCCTAGCTCAATATTAATGGTAATGAGCTTTAAACAAGGCCAGCTCGTAATTGCTGAATGTCGAAGACAGCATAGGAGCCTAACGGTTTGCCCCTTTCCCCCCAACTCTCAGGAAGTAGCCTCGACTCACTTGGAAATCGATGGACATATTGCAGAGTAGGGGCTATGGGGACTGCATTTCAAAAAGCCATTTAAACATGTCACTCACACATGCCCACATCTCCCTTTTGCATCCTTGTTGTGCATCCTACTAGGTTTTTAGAAATGGTTAATTATTCATTTTGCTGTAAGTAATGATTTTATCTTATCACGAGCATTAATGATATTAAAGGCTGCTGAAAAGATGCTCTGTCTTTCATACTTCCCTTGCTTTCTTCTCTCCACATAATGGGATTTAAGCACCTGGGTGCCGGGCCCTATGCTTAATGCTGGGGACATCAGGGTGGAGAAACTAGGCCCTACCCTCAAAGAGCTCCAGCCTTGGAGAACTGAAAAGAAGAACATTCTGTGGCTGGACGTATATTCTGGGCAATGGCAACATGGAGAGAGAAGGAAGATCCGGGCATATCGGAACACCAGCTTGACTTTTTCTCCAGGTGGACCTGGGACTTCCAGAGGCTGAGACTGACTCAACAGCCAGGAGAACCTAATATCTGTCAACATTCTCCTTAAGTTAGGTGCTGGAAAACTATGGTCCACAGGCCAAATCCAGCCTGCTGCCTGTTTTTCTAAGGTCTATGAGCTTAGAATTGTTTTTACATTTTTAAATGTTTGAAAAACAAATCACAGGAAGAATAATATCACGTGGCATGTAAGAATTATATGAAATTCAAATTTCAGCGTCCATAAATCAAGTTTTAATGAAATACAGCCACGCTCATTTGTTTCCGTGTTGCCTGTGACTGCCTGTGCACAGTGCAGAAGTTCCCATGGACAATGTGCAAAAGGAATTTTTATGTTCCATTACAACATAGCATTTTCCACTGGCCTTAGTTTGCCTTAAACCAAAACACATAGATGTATGGCAAGAACTCAACTACTTTCTTATCTTTGTCTGACTTTACATGTGGAGAGAGTCAATGTAGGAAAACGTGAGCAAGAAAAAGTGGCACAGAGATCTGAGGCTTCTCTTCCTGCTTACTTCCCTGCAATTTCATGTCCATGGCTTAATAAGCAGGGAATTTCTAGGGGTGTCCCAATACACAACTTTTGCAAGATGGCGACCGTCTTTAGCAGAGTTTCCCTTGGTCTGGGCGCTGAGTATTTTAAGGAGAAATTCTTTATCGAGCCACCTGGAATAAGGGTGGAGAGGTGAGACCCCCGTGGGCAAAAATAGTCACTAAGTCATCTTTCCAGGGAAAGAGTTTTTGCTGAGAATGCTTGAGGTTTTGGTGGGAGGAAGTGGGCCAAGCTGAATTTTTTGCTTAGTGTAGGAAAGCGGGATCAGAGGATGATGGGGACAAGGGGAAGCAAGAAGAAAGCTGGAGCCATATGCAGAGGGGAGAGAAAAATACCTCCGGAATTTTTAAAGAGAGCCGTGTGAGAGGCTTTATTGGGGGTTGCTGCGGCAATGTGATGTTAGCCCATGTCTGTGTTTCCCTTGTGAAAATTTACCAATATCCCCATTCCTTATTGATGTTTTGGTGAGAGAGGGTTCTTTCGCGGGACCTTGAAGTGGCACTAAGTTCCATTCTGGATTGGCATCGAGTGAAAACAGAGGCGATCTACTGGGGTTAAGAAGACGTGGGAACAGCTGACATTAGGGTCACATTTTAATGTCACCTCATTCAGAGGTCTGTGTCGTATCACACCCTCCCAGCGGTCTCCCCTGAACATGTGATCTAAAGTAGCTAATGCTCCCTCATTCTCTGTCCTTCCCGAGCCTCCTGCCAGGTTTTAATTTCCTTCAAGGCACCTACCATGGCTTAACTTGATATTATATATTTATTTGAATATGGGTTTGATGTTTTTCCTCCTTTATTCAAATATAAGGACTGTGTGGGCAGGGATGTCATCTGTCTTGGTCACTTTCAGAATGATGCTTGACACATAGTAGGCACAATATTTTTGTCCAGCTAATGGTCAGGAGGAAGCAGAGATTCCTACAAAGCCACAAGGCTTCAGGGCAGCCCCTTCTTGTCCACCTGCCAAATCGTGGTCCATCACTTTGGCGTGGCGCCTCCTGAATTCAAGGCAGCACCATTGCTCTCCTAGATGGCACCAGAATCCTCCTGGCTGGTCTACCCACCTCCCCGCTTTCTGCTCCATATCTAGGGTCCATGCCACAGAATATTCTTTTCAAAATGTAATTTGGATGATGTTACTTCCTTGCTTAAAAAAAAAAGTCCTCTAACTGCTTCTCATCACTCTTAGAACAAAATCTATAATCCTTTACATGGTCTGCAGAGCATACCTAGATGATTCCATCTTTATACCACGATCTTTGCATCTTGCACAGTTTGCGCAACCCATAATTGTCGCCACTTTGTCCTTCCCAATCATTGCCCTCATTCTGCCTTAGGACTGTACACCGGCTGGTTCTGCTTTCCCTGCACCTCACTCGGCTGCCTCCTTCACAGCACTTGGGTCTCAGTTCAAAGATCAGGAACCTCAGAGACACCTTCACTGACCACCCCATCTAGAAGAGCCCCTGCCACTGTCTGTCACCTTGTTCTGTTTACTTTTCCTCTTAGCTCTCATCTCTGCAATAATCCTTTTACTCTTTCTGTTGTTTCCTCTTCTCCTTCCTCAGAAGGAGCCTTAGACTGTTGGCTCCTTGGCAGCGGTGACCTTGACCATCTTATTCATTGCCAAGGCCTAGAACAGTACCTAGCACGTTACAGGCACTCAACAAATATTTGCCAAAGGACTCTGTGTTTGTAGAACCTCTTAACAACAAAGGAACTCCCCCTCCCCCACCCCATCTTCCAGTGCCCAGTTCCTCAAATAATGTATGTTAGTCCCTGGTGGTTCTGTTTCCCTTGTGAAAATGTACCAAGAATTCTTACAAGCTGTCATAAAGGAGCACATCCGTAGATTAAGTATATGTTCTTAGATATTGCTTGTAGTTTTTGAAGGAGTTTCAAAAATTAAGCATGACATGACTCTGAGTTTTAAATCCAATGTTTGGGAGGGTTTGTAAGAACAGAAGTGGCTGAACCACCTCTGGGTCCATAGTCTTTGTAGAATTATCACGGTCTTTTGAATAAAGGTGTACCCCTTTTTTGTGACCCTGCCATCAGCTATCAGCTTACCAAATTGACATCAAAGTCAATAGCTGTTTTACAGGTGGAAAGACTTCAACCTGTGCTTGAATTAACATGTAACGGGAATTCTTGGACTTGGGTTATTACAGGATATTTCCTTAATAAACCTTATCTGATCCTTTCCCACTAATAATTGTATGTAATTATATTTAAGTGTGAGGACATTGCATATTAAGGGAGACTAGGGCCCTGAGGATTCGAAGAGCTTATAAAGCATTTGACTGGAGACAACCAATCATTATATGCCACACAAAATACATGGGGAGAAAGGAATTTCTCAAAAAAAAAGAAAAAAGAAAAAAAAAACCCAGGTAGTAGGAAAAACCCATCACTTTCATTAATTGATAATATTTTTATTAGGTTGTTACTTTCAAGTGTCTTTTAGTACTTACACTTGAATTTAAATGTCTGAAAAGGAATGGGTGTTCAGGAAAAGAAAAGTAATTACACCCTGCAATTCTGATTTAATTACAAGGAAATAGATGTAACATGATGTGATAAGAGATATGATGGGCTCTTTAAATGATATATGTCATTAACATGTTAATTGGCATGAAATCTGAACTCGGAGCCAGAGAAATCGTAGGTGAACATGAGGTCAACTCCATTACAGGCAGACTTATAAGGAAAATTCCATAAAAGCATTTTATGCTTTATTCTGCAGTGTACTTTTCCTCATTTACGTTCAAGACAATGAAATTCCAATGCTTCTCGTGCTCTCTCTTTTTTTAAAGGCCATCCCTAAAATGTTGGGGGTGATTAGCTTGACCTTGACATCATGTAATTGAATAGACATCATGTCAAGGCCAGATTAAATGGGGATATGCGCTTTTTCTGAGCTCCAAACCAGGTCAATTTCTAAAAATCCGGCTCTCTAGTTAACATCTTAGCATAAGATGAAATGAAATGCATAAAGATTTTAATTATTAAAACACTGCTTCTCCTCAAAGACTCGTCCCCATGACCTGTTTATTTTATTTAATTTAAAATTTTTTGGTTCATGGCTGTGTTTAGTAATCAAAAATATAAAGAATGCATCTATTTACAGGAGGAAGTGGCCCTACTAGGCTGAGATTATTATTATTAGAGCATTAGGATGTGCACAAATACTTAGCTATAAGCTTAGAAATTTATCTAGAAATCTTTAAGACGCATGCCTGAACATGGAGCTAGTTCAGCGACTTATTAGTGATCTGCTTCAGTATTACAAATACCAATGCATCATCTAATTCTACGGCTCTCGGAGTCTGAAAAGTTTCTGTGGGAGTAACCACACCGCTACTCCTTTTACATGATATTCTCACCACAAACAGACAAAAGCTGGTATCCGTCAGCGACGCCAGCTGCGAATGTGAGGGATGAAAAGGCTCCGTGTGTAGATGCTTCTCAGAGAGTTCCTTTCTGTTCCTCGTCTCATGGCGGACATTTATCCTAGTTTAATTCACATTATTTGAAAAGGGAATGGATTCCACAGCATATACACTTGCTAATCTAAATATAAGGCAAGAGAGACTCAGGGAACTGGCAGAGAGGAGAACCCTCAGGTAAAACAGATGGCAG
>JAQZBX010081266.1:0-13698 GCA_029593785.1 Cabassous unicinctus | reverse complement strand
AACATAA
The DNA here is from genome assembly GCA_029593785.1 of Cabassous unicinctus. Lineage (NCBI taxonomy): Eukaryota > Metazoa > Chordata > Mammalia > Cingulata > Chlamyphoridae > Cabassous > Cabassous unicinctus. Next base: position 13,691 of record JAQZBX010081266.1, on the reverse strand, counting down.
ATGCCAAAAAATGGCTAACAGAGTTAATAAATAGACTGTTCATAGATATGGTCTTTACAATATATGACAAAATGTGGAATAGGGACAGAGTTTTGTGTAGAGGAATAGAAAGGATCTTATTATTTAAAAATTAAATAATATAGAACATGTCATCCAGTCCTGCACCCATTGCATAAATGTTTAGAAATATGGATGCCAAGATATCTTAATATGTAGATATAAATTGTCCAAAGCAATTCTTTACTTTATTAATACAATGTATGATTGAACAGTCTACTTCATAATATTCACATTCATATCTGCTGATGTAGGATTTAGTTTCATGTATTTAAAGTCACAATTTCTCGTTCTGAGGATTAAGGCCCTGCAAACAGAGGCAATTATTTCAGCCTGATGATAAATGAGACTTGTATGGACCCCCAGAAAGAATCTGCTCAGAGACCCTTTATGTCTTGATTCTTCAGATTGTACATGATGGGGTTCAGCAGGGGTGTTTCCAAGGGGTATATCACCAAGGCTAATACACATTCATGTGCATAGCGAAGAACTCACGACCTCACTTTTATTCACACAGAAAAATAAGGAAACAAGTGAAAGGTAAGACACACAATGTCAAAATGCTTTATTCTTCCCCTAAGCTGATGAGATTACACATATGGAGGACACGATTTTCAATGATAGTAAAAGATACCAGTGAGGGGAACACCAGGCAGCAGGCTAGCTTCAAAGTACATCACTATATCATTGAAAAAGGTGTCAGAACATGCAAGTTGGACTATCTGACTAAAAGAAAAAAAAAGGGGATAGATTTCTAAGTCTATAAAAAAGGACAGTGAGAGCACCATTAAGGTTTTTTTTTGCTGCTGTATTTCTTTTATTTTTTAATATATATATTTTTATAAGGTACTTAGATTAGCTAAAATGTTACATAAAAAAATATAGGGGGTGACAACGAGCAAGACGGCCACAGAGTAAAGAGCTCCGAGAATCAGCTCCTGCTATAGAACAGTTGGTGATCACCCACAACTAACTAGAGCACTTACTTGGTGGCTGCAGCAGACTAGAAGTGCATCCTGCAACATCCTTGAAAGAATGGAAGGAGGAATCTGCCCATCTGCAAAGAAGATTCATAAGTAGAGCACTCCATGCCATGGAGGCTGGTGCCCATTCTCCACTGGAGGCACAAGCCACCTCAGGAGCTTTTCCATGGCTGGAATTGAAAGCTCCACTTCCCAAAATGGGGGAGGAAGAGATGGTTGGGCACCATCTTCAACTACTGATTAGTAAATTCAGCGGGCTACAGTGTAATCCTAAGAACAGCTAAAGTGTGAACGTGTCCAAGTAAGAAAGAGGTCGATGGCTGCCATCTTAACTCTGTGCCAGACACAAAGGGAAGCAGGGCTGACTGAAAATCACAGTGCTGATAAGGACCAGCTTTTTTCCATCTATATCAGATTGCTGCTCAGGCATGAAGGATACTCGGGGGAGCTGAGCCAGCCTCTCAGGAAATTACAGGCCACACCACAGAGGCTGATGACCATCCTTCTTTGGCAGCGCAAGCCACCCCAGGAGCTATTCTGTGGGAGGAATTGGAAGCTCCATTTCCCAAAAACAGGGGAGGAAGAGATGGTAGGCCACTGATTTCAGCTGCTGATTAGTAAATTTGGCTGGCTAACGTATAACTTAAGAAAGCTAAAGTTTGGGCCTTTCCAAGTCAGAAGGAGGCTGGTAGCCACCATTTTGACTCTACCCCCAGCATGAGGGGAAGCCAGGCTTATTGAAAATCACAGTGATGCTAGAGATCAGTTTCTTTCACCCAGATTGGCTTGCAGCCCTAGCCTAGGCTTCAGCCCCACCTCTAGTAGGGAGGAAGCTGATGGGCCCTGCACCAGCCTATCCAGGTAATTGCAGGTACATTTAGCTGGCACAGACTGAGTAGTCAGAAATCTACCAGGGAAACTGTAATCATCTTGGACCTGCACTGCATAGATTGCTGCCCACACCTACAGCTCCATCCCGGCCTCAGGTAGGGGAGAAAGGAATGTGAAGCTTCATCAGTCTCTCTGGGCAACTATCGTCTGGGCCTGCATGACTTGTGTTATTCCACACAGCTATGGCTCTGTCCCTACCCCTAGCAAAAGAGAAAGTGGGAATAAATTTCATTGGTCCTTGGGGCAATGAGGGTAGTTTGAGCCTCATTAACTTATAGCATAAACTACATCCTTGACTCCTACTACACAACCAGCAGGGGAGAAAGGCCATGAAGCCCTAAACTAAAGAGAAAAACTGCACCCAGAATAAATACTCGAGTAAGCCAGACGCCAAGATACCAACAAAAAATTACAATCCATATGAAGAAACAGAAACATATGACCTAGTTAAAGGAACAAGATAAGCCTCCAGATGACATAAAGGAGTTGAGACAGCTAATCATAGATGTTCAAACAATTATCCTTAATAAATTCAATGAGATTGCTAAATAAATTAAAGATATTAAGAAGACATTGGAAGAGTGCAAAGAAGAAATTGAAAGCATACATAGATAAATAGCAGACAGTATGAATGGTGCAATAAAGGAAAGTAAAAATACACTAGAATCATGTAACAGAAGATTTGAGGAGGCAGAATAAAGGATTGGTGAGATTGAAGAAATGGCCTCTGAAAGTGAACATACAAAAGAACAGATGAAGAAAAGATTGGAAAAATTTTAACAATGTCTCAGGGAACTAAAGGATAGCAAGAGATGTGAAAACATGTGTGTCATGGGTGTCCCAGAAGGAGAAGAGAAGGGAAAGGGGGCAGAAGGAATGTATGAAGAAATAATGGTCAAAAATCTCCCCACCCTATTAAAGGACATAGATACCCATGTCCAAGAAGCACGACATATTCTCATCCTTAAAAACCTGAATAGACCAACTCCAAGACACATACTAATCAGAATGTCAAATGCCAAAGACAAAGAGAAAATCCTGAGAGTAGCGAGAGAAAAGTAATGCATAGCATATAAGAGATACCTGATAAGATTAAGTGCCAATCTCTCATCAGAAACCACGGAGGGAAGAAGACAGTGGTATGATATATTTAAGATATTGCAAGAGAAAACCTTCCAGCTAAGAATCTTATATCCAGTAAGATTGTCTTTCAGAAATGAAGGCAAGTTTAGAATATTCACAGATAAACAGAAACTGAAAGAGTTTGTAACCAAGAGACCTGCTTTGCAGGTAATACTAAAGGGTGTGCTACAGCCTGAAAAGAAAAGACAATAGAGGGAGGTGTGGAAGAGAGTCCAGAAATGAAGATTATATCAATAAAAGTAATTGAAAGTGTCAAAAGAGTGGTGAAAATAAAATATTGATAAAACCTAAATATTCAGGAATAAACTTAATCAATGATGTAAAGCACTCATACTCAGAAAACTACAACTCACTGTTAAAAGATATCAAAAAGACCTAAATAATTGAAAGAACATTCCATGCTCATGAATGGAAAGATTAAATTGTACTCAAATTGATATACAGATTCTATGTAATACTGATAAAAACTCCACCAGCATTTTTTAAATAAATGGAAAACATGATTTTCAAATTTATTTGGAAGGGTAATGGGTCCTGAATAGCCAGAAACATCTTAAAAGGAAAAATAAAGTTGGAAGACTCTCATCTCCAGACTTTAAATCATATTACCTAGCTACAGTGGTAAAAAGAGCATGATACTGGCATAAAGACAGAAACATAGACAAATGAAACCAAATTGATGGTTAAAAAAAAGACCCTCACATCTATGGTCAAGTGATTTTTGACTAGCCTGTTGCAGAACAGTCCATTCAACATTTGGTGCTGAAAAAATTTGATATCTATAGCAAAAGAAGGAAATAGGCTCCTTATACAAATATTAACTCAAAATGAGTATAAAATCTGAATATAAAAGCAAGAACCATAAAGCTTCTAGAAGAAAATGCAGGAAAATATCTTCAAGACCTGGTGGTGGATTCGTAAAGGAGATAAGAGGAGGACCGAGATGGACCACTGATATTTTATGTATGTAGAAGTTTTAGTTAGCTTTACTGTAACAGTGTGGAAATGTACAAAGTTGATGGTAAAACATTTTAGTGAGTAACAGCTGGTTTATAAAGGGGGATGTGGCTGAAAATGTTAGCCTAGGGATGTAAATGCCAATTGACAGAAAGCTAGAGAATAATCTAAGGAATGAATCATACAGTAAACGCAGAGGTGGATGAGAATAGTGGTTGAGGGTACAAATGCAAGAGTGTCCTTTGTGAGCCACAGCAGGTGTACATCAATATTGCAAGGTGGTGGGAATGTGGAGAAGCATGGGAAAAATACAACTGCAGTGACCTATGGACTGTAGTTAACATTAATAATGTAATATTCTTGCATCTATGCAAAAGATATACTGTGTTTATGGTGGGGGAGTGTGGAGAATGTGTGCCAGATGTATGCTGTGGAAATGGGGGTGGTCTTGTGATGTTGTCTCATAATCTGTAGCAAAAGTTCCACCACGGTGTGGTGTGTTGATAGAGGAGTGTTGTTTGGGAATTCTATGCATGTGCATGATTGTTTTGTAAGTTTACAACTTTTGTCATAAAAATATATTTTAAAAAATAATAATAGGGTGGGTTGGGGGAGAAATATACCAAATGCAAGATAAGGACTATAATTAGTGAGATTTTGACAATATTCTTTCATAATTTGAACAAATGTCTCACAACAATGCAAGGTGTTGAAGAAGAGTTGATGTATGGGACCCCTGTATGACGTTATGAATGTTTGCTTTGTAAGTTCATTTAATGAACTTTTACTATACACTTATTGTTTATGTATGTTCATGTATAAATGATATACATAATAATAATGATAATAGGGTGGGTTGTGGGAAAATACTTTGGTTAGTAGTAATATTTTGAGGTTGCTCTTTAATCATTAGTTAAAAATGTTTCACTACAATTCAAGGTATTGGTGGTAGGGAGAGGTATGAGAGCCCAGTATGATGTTTTGTATGTTTGTTTTGTAAGTTCACAACTATTACTATACATTTATTGTTCGTGTATGTTCATGTATGAATGATATATTTCAATAAATTAAAAATATATATATAAAGAATTCCCATATGCCCCATTCCCCACACCTCCAATTTTCCCCACATTAAAACTTCTTTCATTAGTGGGGTACACTTATTGCAACTGATGAACACATTTTGGAGTATTGCCACTAAGGATGGATTATACTTTACATTGTAGTTTACACTCTTCCCACTCAATTCTGTAGGTTATGGCAAGACATATAATGGCCTGTATCTGTCATTTCAATATCATTCAGGACAGTTTCAAGTCCCCAAAGTGCCCCCATTTTACACCTCTTTTTTCTTCTCCTTGCCTTCAGCGACTCCAGTGGCCACTACCTCCATATCAATGTTGTAATTTCTTCCATTGCTAGAATCACAACCAGTCTATAGTAGAAAACCAGTAAGTCCACTCTAGTCCTTATTTTATTCCCCAATCCTGAGGATTCTGGGATGATGCCCACTCTACCTCTAATTGAGAGGGTGCTTCATTCCCATATGGCTGATGGATGAGACTCTTTTGCTTGCAGTTGTACATGCTCTTGGTTCCTTGATATGGTAGTTGTCCATCCTCATCTCCTTGTTAGCTCTCCCGAGTGAGTCCAAAGACCTGGAGAGCAAGTTTTGCAACTCTGCTGATGCTCAGGGCCCAGCTGGTACATGGACAGCACAGAGATTAAAGTCGGCTGGAAGTACACCTACAAACTCCAGCACCAACTATAGGTTCAAATAGAAGGGACAGAAGAGGCATGTGTAGAGAAGTCACAACTGAGTTCAACTCTGTCACACTTGGGAACACATATTCCAAAGTAAGGCCCACTGGCAAGGGACCAAGCTTTGGAGCTGCCTACCATGACTGTAGGTCCCAGGTGTCTCCAGAACCCTCGGGAGCCCCACAATTTAGGGTAGTATCTACTTTGGCAGTATATGCAACCCTGCTCAGATGTGCAGAAATGTTACCTCTGTGAGGCGTTCCACCTCACTTTGAGGTCTCTTAGCCATATAAACTCACTAGTCTACCTTTTTCCCCTTTCATTCAAGATCTTTTTCCATTTGCATTGTTAGTTGGTGCTTGGTAGTAATCCCTTGGTGCCAGGGAAGCTCAACCCCAGGAGTTATGTTCCATACTGAGGGAAAAGTTAATGCATTTGTGTGCTAAGTTTGGCTTAGAGAGAGGCCACATTTGAGCAACATGGAGCCTCTCAGGAGGCAACTCTTAGGTACCCTACAACACTAGGTTAAGATACAATTTCAAGAGCAAAGGCTCATAAGCATAGTCATTAATAGCAAGTGCCCATCAATGGACCATCCTTCTTCACTGGTCATTGCCCCTGTACTTGGAGGATTGTTGCTGTTCCATTAGAGAATGTGGCAGAGCTCCTCAGGATGGGAATTTAATACACTTTTGGTTATTGTGTGAATCTCTACCCACTGTGACAATGCCCCATGAACACTTTAACATATTTAAATACCTTATATGCGTGCCCAGGTGAACTTCCTCCCATGTATCTACCATAACTGATACCCCACACCAATGATCCTCCCTGGCCATAACTGCAATGCTTCTGTGGTCCAAAACCTCTTCAAAAATCAAGCAAAAGAATATAGCTAAATACAATTAATAGGAAAATGAAATAATAATGAAATGTTTAAACATGATAAATAAAATATGTAATAATTTAGAAAAACTAAAACTAAAATAAAATTTAAAAATTGGAGTATTAACAAATAATGAAAAATATTAAATTTTTTTTGACATTTTGTCTTTCATCACCATAATATCTGCCATTCTGTATGTACAGTGATATTCTCTTCCATTTCTTCCACAGTGTCTTACATTTTTTGTTTTCCTTTCAAAGTACTTTTAGGCCTTAGTAAAGTCACAGACAGATGATAGGGGACTACCATACACTCAACATCCTCCCCCTTTTCCCCTTTCCCATATTGATAACCTTTTTATGTATGGATGGTACATTTTTATGACAGATGTACAGAAACTGAAACATAGCTACTAACTGTGGTCAATGGATTAAGTTATGGTTTACATTTTAGATCATATACTTTTATAAATTTTTGCTGAATTTTAACATCGCCTATGTCCAACATTGCAAGATCATGCAGAACACTTCCATTGATCCCTAAATACACCCTTTTCCCTCTATTCTATTCCTCCCTACGCCTTCACTTGAGGCCCATGGCTACCACCAGGCTTCACTCCTTGAAGGACAAGATTCATAGATACTTGCAACAACACTGAGGGCTTTAAATATGGCAAAATCTATGATAAGGTAGAAGTGAGTAGTTGTGCACATTTAAGCTTTGTATTGAAGAATACAGGGTACTCACAACCTTGCATATCAAAAACAGAAGTATACTTAAATGTGTTTGATAGGCAAAGAAAATCCATCTCAAACGTTGAGTAAATGTCCCTTGGGGAGATCAATGAATGGTGAAGGTCAGAGGCAGGGATGAAAAAACAAACATGGGGTGGTAGGGGTCCCAAGGAAGAAGATAAAGGTATGTGCCATCCAAGGTCTTCTCAAGCAACAAAATTAGCAGAAAAGAAGTTCATTTCTCTTTTGGCCACTTCATGCATGGGAACAAAATTGCACAGATATTAAAGTTAGAATGTGATGATTACTTTGTCATCTGGCAAAATAAATTTTTAGGCGCACAAAATGGTAAATATGCCCACTCCTCCTCTTACCTCCAGCTTAAGGGTACCAAGAAGAAGGGATTTTTACTGGGCTCTTACTGAGAATGTCTGACACCTCCTCCTTGTTCTTCTTTGAAGCTGAGTTGATGCTCCATCACTTAGGAGGGAAAGATTCAGCGATAAAGAAGCTCAAAGAAGGCCATTTGAGCATCTGCCTTCAGGAACTGATACGGAGACAGGCAAAGCTCTCCGAACATGATCTCTGATGGGACAAGCTGGTTTAACTCAATGGTGAGTTCATCCACTCAAAGACTGCAAACAGTTATACAGCCCACTCTACCATCGCCTCTACCTCTCTGGTCTAGAAGACAATTCTAAGTGTCTCTCTTTATGAAAACTGGCTTTCTCTTCAGAGTCAACATCTATCAAATGTTTCTTATCCAGCTATCTTAGATATTTTTCTGTAGTCCTTAAATGTATCCCATTCTACCCACTCAGGCATCCTCCTATACCAATTATCTATAAAATCTCACTCACTCATTAATTCATTTGCTCAAGAAACATTTACTGGGACCCAGTGAAATCAGCACTTCTAAGCTTCTCACACATCTTCTTTCAGTAACTTTATATTCCTCTGATCCAATCTCCAATTTTGTAATGGGGATATTGGTGATTATGAGCACTAAACTACCTAAGTATCTAAGACCTACTGAGCCACCTATAAATGTGAGTTAATGTAATTGTAAACCACTGTAAATACATTATCTTCTGTTAAATAGAAACAATGTTAATGAGAACAAAATGAACTAATACATATCAAACACATCACTGCGCTTGTCTCATGATGATGTCAATATATTATAGCTATTTTTCCTCTCATTTATTGAGTACTTACAGATTTTCATTCTCTATTTCAGTACTTTAATATTTTTGTTAATATTTGTAATTATTCTGCTCTCTTTTATAAAAGAATTTAACAGTATATCTGAATATAACTGCTTTTTATCTCAGGCACCAGCATATTTACAATTTTCTAATAATGAGAAGAGTGTTGTGAATAATGTAAAAAAGAGCTCCAATGATGGTGAAAATGTTCTGGAACTAAATAGATGTGATGGTAGCACAATATTCTGAATGTCCGAATTACAACTGAAATGCACATTTCAAAATGGCTACTGACTTTTACACATTTGCAGAATATAAGCTACCGTCCTAGATTCCTACTCATTAAAAATAGGTATTCAGCCTCCAGTGTATCACCTGTAAATTTTGAAATGTCACCTTTCCAGTACTTACAGTTCCTGTTTCTTTTTCTCATTGCATTGCACTGATGGGATATTCCAACATGCTTGTAAATCATATTAGTGTCATGGACATGATTTCTTCTTCAATATTTTAGGGGAATTCTTCTGTTGCTCCTGCCACAAGACCCTGCCTGGTCATTCTGGTATTTGTTGTTTATTTAATTCCTTCCTCTAGTGATTTATCTGTTTTTCTCCATCCTGATTTGACTTTGGATGCATATATTTTCCAAAAATGGGTTCATTTGCTGGAGATTTTAAAATTTTGACAAGGGGATACAAGTAAGATTATATTACCAAATATAGCATTTTCTTACATCTGTGGTGATTTCTCCCAAACTTACTTTTATGTATTTCTGTTCAAACTCTATTTTTCCATGTGAAAATAGACTTCGACTAATTTTCTCTATTTGTTGATTTTGGCCAAAGAATTTCTTGTGAGATTCCTTCTTCAGTTCTAGGATTTTACTTCCTTGTAATTCATTAACTATAGATTTTACCTTTGTGATTTGCTCCCTTCTCCTTTGCCTGTGTTTGTTTAGTGGAAATTCTAACAACAGCATTATCAAAGTTTAAGTTTTTATTTCTTGAGCCTAGAGTACATTTGTGTTCATTTACAGTATGAAAGATATACTGGAAGACAATGAATCTAAAAACCAAGATTAACATTACAACTTAAAGGTCACTTTTAACATTTTAATGTAGCCTGTTGCAGATTTTTCACCTTGATTATTGGCAAATATGGGTTTATCTTTAAAAGTTCTGTTTTCTAATATAACTTCTTCAACCCACAGCAGCAGACCAATTATCCATTTTTGTAGCTGTTTATGACAGTGTTAGTTTTTCCCACCTGATAGAATTTTACATTCTTACATTTTAAAAGAGGAAATTTAATTTCAGTGAAGATTATATCTTGTTTTAATTTTATTTTCATGGAATAATACGATGATGCAAATTTTTTCAAACATACCATTTTGCACATCTCCTTTATGAGTTGTTAATATTCAATGTCTTTTTATATCCAAAAAAGAAATAACCATTTTGTATTTCATAATTGAGAGTATCAAGCAGGTTAATTTTTCCATTTATATTTTTCAGCATGGAATATTTTCTTATTGAGTTATTCTATATTATGGTCCAGTTTTTCATCATTTTCTCTCTTACTTCTAACAAAGACTCATATTCAGAAAGGATTATGCCCTTCTAAGATTACATCTATCTATATATAAATTTATACATATATATATTCATCTATATTTTCTTCTAACAGATATTTCCACTTCTTCCAAATTTGTTTGAAATGTATTTGTGAATAGAGAGATATTTTTTAACCCCAAGTATTTCTAAATAGTTAATTGAGCACTTTTTCATAACTTTCAAAAATCTCTCTCAAACTAGGAATTAAATATATTCAAGTTAACATATATATAACATATATATAACAATAAGTTATATATCTTAAATCATGGTTCGCACCAAATTAAATTTCAGAATTCTACTTATATTCACTTTCAAGTCAGAAACAAAAACATCATTGCCACACTTTCCATTGTTCTTAAGCTTTCTGGGATATCAACCAATGCAGTAAGATTTAAAATGATAATATCTGTTAGAAATTATATGGAAGAGATATAATTTATACATTATTTGGAGAAAGTAGATAATTTTGAGAAAAATCCAAATACCTATCATGTCATGAAAAATACCAAAAAATTCAAAATGTTTCCTTATGAAATGAAATATCAGGCATATGATATAGAGAGAAATCTCATTCTTAATGACAATAAGCCTAAAATCCTGTTAATAAGAAATAATCATGCTTTTCATAAACAACACCACAGTAACATTTACCAAAATGGTCCTTATAGCTCAAGAGGAAATTTCCTGTTCTTGGAATTGGAGTATGAATTTTTTAAAAATGCCAACTCTTTATAAATTAATTTACATTTTTAATGTAATCCTTATTATAATTCCACTATTAGTCTTGCATATGGTTAAAAGATTCTGAATTCATCTACAAGAATTAGCTGGGGACAGGAATGAAATTATGATAGAATGCTAGGTGACTTCCTCTATTCAACATTTAAATATATTGTCAAGATACATAATTAAAAATAAGGACCATAAGATTTTACAGCTTGCTTACTCTAAAACCATAAAAATCATGAAACAGATGAACATTTTAAGAAGATGATCAAAGAAACCCCAGAAGTATAATCACGGAACACAAGACTTTTATTGATAGATCAAAGTGTAAATAAACTAATGAAAAATAGGGAAAACTGCATGACAAACATTGTATATGGGAACTCAACTTTGTACCTAACTTTCCTGTAAACCTAAAACTGATGGGACTGTTTAATTTAATTAATTAAATTAAAATTTAACAAATTATTCATCATTAAGAAAACCTAATCTAAAAATGGTGGTATGTAAATAGAATATGCCACTTTTATATGGTGGAATCTGATGAGCATTGGATTATGTTAGAAAATGTTCATTAGATTCTGTTATGTGAAAAGAGGCCAGTCTTTATTTAGTCTCCATTTATGTTTAATTTATATATAAAAAACTGTTATATAAATGAAATGCAAACAATGATTAATCCTTAAAGTGGACATTAATTTTTGGCCATAAGATTAGCAAAGGCCCCACAAAATGTTTCATGTACAGATGACTCAAAGGCAGTGTAAAGAACTTTGGAAATAACTCATGATTGGAAAGATCTGCCCTTGAGTTGGGGAATTTCTTGAACTGAAAGGCCAAGAGCAGCCACATTTTATGGCTTTACTTACTCAGCAGTAAGTAAGAATGCAGTATTAACAAATGGGATAACAGGGATGAATCTTGAAAACTTTATGTTGAGTGAAGCAACACTGACACTGAAGGACAAATATTGCACAGCCTTACTGATATTAATTAAGCAAATTGAGCAGACTCACCAATCTATAGTCTGAAAGATAGGTTTACAGGAGATGGAAAGGGAGTAGAGGGTTGTGAGCCAATGCTCATATATGCAAATCTATGATAAGGTGTAAGGGTGTAGTTGAGCAGTGGATGGGTGTGACAGTGGTGTAGTGATGCTATTGAGTTTGGCAGTCTTGCTCTGTGAGGAAAGTAGTGTGAGGTTTGTTGGGATGGATTATCCATGGAACTGAGAGTAGGGTAAGGAGAAGGAATAGGTGAAATCCGGGGATTTTAGGTCTGTGGTAAAAACTACAATGTTGGGAATGTTCTTTTGGCAAATATGGCAGGGGAGGGTTACTGGTGTAAGGTATAAGATGTGGGGGCAGTATACAGGGCAGGGCACACCTGAGGCAGGCTTCTAAGGAATGCGTAAGTGTCTATCTTGTCATAATGTGTTACATGAGTGGGTGGGATTCCTTACAATAAACAAGAAAACATTAAACTCCCATCCTGGAGAGACTTCTGTGTTCTCAAATAGAGAGTCAAGAGTCTATCAAGAATATAGGCAGTACCTAATAAAAGAAAACAGAAGAATATGTCAAGTCCTCATATTACTGCAAGTAATTATGAATCTTATTCTTCAAAAACTGAAACTTAGTGGTTATGATAGGTCCCGAGGGAAGGAGTAAGGAAGAATGGAATAGATGGAACATAGGGCATTTTTAGGGCATTAAACTTGTTCTACACCATGTGGCAATAATGGACACAGATCATTTTAAATTTCATCAAAATTTATAAAATGTACATTCCAAAATGTAAATCATAATGTAAATCATGAACCATGGTTAGTAGCAATGCTTCAGTAATTGTACATCAATTGTACCAAATGTACCATCCACAAGTAAATGGAAAGGGTGAAAGAAGGAGGTTGTTGGGTATGTGGGAATCCCCTATATTCTTTATGTGACATTTCAATAACCTGAAACTTCTTTGAAGATAAAATGAAAAAATATAAGACACTGGGGGAATATAAGGAAGAAAATATCGCTGTACATATGAGATGACATATCTTACAATGATGAAATACAAATATTTTATTATTTCAATTAAAAAAATTTTTTGTATTTGTTGTTTTTAAAACTATAACTATTATTTCATTATCTCATTAATTTTATTTGTTTATTTTTTTGGATTCATTTATGGGGAGTTTTGGATCACAGAAGGATCACAGCTGCCACAGGGGAGGATCACTGGTGTGGGGTGTTAGTGATAGGTGATGCATGGGAGGGGTTTCACCTGGGGAATACCTCAGAGTTATATGAATATGTTCATGTGTTCATGGGGCATTGTCACAGTAGGTGGAGATCCACACAATAACCAAAAGATTATCAAATTACCATTGTGTGGAGCTCTGCTAAATTCTAATGTGACAGCAAGAATCACTCAAGTACCGGGGTGGTTCCTAGTGAAGGAGGACAGACCATTGCAATGGGCCCTTGATATTGATTATTGTACACATGAACCTATTTTTTTAATTGAAACTTAGCCTAGGATTACATATTGCCTAAGAGTTACCTCCTGAAAGCCTCCTTATTACTCAGAAGTTGTCTCTCTGTAAGCTAAACTCAGCTTATAAATGTACTACCTTCCCCGCATAATGAGACATGACTCCCAGGGATGAGCTACCCTGGCACTGAATGATTATTACCAAGCACCAATTATCAATGCAATTGGAAAAGACCTTGACC
>JAQZBX010081265.1:0-13698 GCA_029593785.1 Cabassous unicinctus | reverse complement strand
TTCAGTTGCTCTTGCTTTAGTGTAAAGTTTAAGAAACCAAGACCTACCCCAAAGTCTTGAGTATGGTTCCCTACATTTTCTTCTAGGAGAATTATGGCTTTTATATTAGGTCTTTGATTCATTCTGAGTTTATCTTTGTATGTATTTTGTGAGATGGGGGTCCTCCTTCTTTCTTTTATCTATGGATATCCAGTTCTCCCACCACCATATTTTGAATAGACTGCTCTCACCCAGCCGTGTGGGTTTGATAACCTTGTCAAAACTCACTTGGTTGTATGCAATGGGCTATTTCTGAATTCTCGATTCACTTCCATTGGTCAATACATCTGTCTTTATGCCAGAATCAGGCGATTTTTTTTTACCACTGCAGCTAAGTAAAATGTTTTAAACTCAGGAATTATGAGTCCTCCAACTTTATTATTTTTTAAAATAAATTTCTGGCTATTCAGGCCCCCTTACCCTTCCAAATAGAATTAATAATTGGCTTTCCCATTTCTGTAAAAAAAAATAAGGCTGTTGAAAATTTTATTGGGATTGCATTAAATCTCTAAATCAATGTAAGTAGAATTGACATCTTAAGGATATTCAGTCTTGCAATCCATGAACCTGGAATTTCTTTCATTTATTCATGTCTCCTTGGTTGCTTTTAGCAATCTTTTGTAGTTTTTTGAATACACGTCCCTTCTGTCCTTGGTTAAGTTATTCATATATATTTGATTCTTTTAGTTGATTTTGTAAATTTTTTTTTTTTACTTTCCTCTCCAGATTGCTCATTAGTAGTGTACTGAAACACAACTGATTTTTGCATTTCAGTCTTTTATCCTGCCACTTGCCTGAGCTTGTCCATTAGTTCTAGTAGCTTTGTTATGGATTTTTTGGGATTTTCTGAGTATAGGATCATATCACCAGCAAATAGCAAAAGTTTTATTGCTCCTTTCCTATTTCAGTGCCTTTCATTTCTTTTTCTTGCCCAATTGCTTTAGCTAGAAATTCGAGCACAATTTTGAATAACAACAGTGGCAGTGGGCATTTTCATCTTGTTCCCAGTCTTAGTGGTAAAGCTTTCAGTCTTTCACCATTGAGTACAAGTTAGCTCTGTGTGTTTCATACATGCAGTTTACCATATTGAGAAAGCTTCCTTTGAATCCTATCTATTTAGTGTTTTTATCAAGAAAGGATGCAGTATTTTGTCAAGTGCCTTTTCTGTGTCAATTGAGATGATCATGTGATTTTCTTCAATTTATTAATTTTTTTGTATTCACTATTTGATTTTCTTGTGTTGAACCACTCTTGCATGCCTGTAATAAATCCCACTTGATAGTGGTGTATAATTTTTTTAATGTGATTTTGGATTCAGGTATCATGTATTTTGTTGAGAATTTTTGCATCTATATTCATTAGAGTCAGAGTCATTGGTCTGTAATTTTCTTTTTTCATAATATCTTTGTCTGATTTTGGTATTGGGTTGATGTTAGCATTAAAGAATGAGTTTGGTAGCATTTGCTCCTTTTCAAATTTCTGGAAGAGTATGAGCAAATTTGGCATTAGGTCTTCTTTGAATGATTGGTAGAATGTACATGTGAGCCATCTGTTTCAGGGCTTTCATTTTGGGATGGTTTTTGATGACTGCTTCAATCTCTTGTGATTGAATTGTTGAGGTCTTCTATTTCTTCTAAAGTCAGTGTAGGTAGTTTGTGTGATTCTAGGAATTTGTGCATTTCATCTACATTGTCTAGTATGTTGGCACACAGTTGTTTTTAGTGTACTGTCATAATATCCTTTATTTCTGTAGGGTCAGTAGTATAGTCCCCTGTCAGTTCTGATTTTATTTATTTGCATCTTCTCTCTGTTTTTCTATGTCAGTCTGGATAAGGGGCTGTCAATTTTGATGATGTTTTCAAATAGCCAACTTCTGCTTTTGTGGATTCTCTCTGTTGCTTTCCTGTTCTCTATTTATTTCGGCTCTAATGTTGTTATTTCTTTCCTTTTGCCTGCTTTGGGATTAGTTTGTTTATCTTTATCTAGTTACTCCAAGTACGCAGTTAATTCCCCAATTTTAGCTTTTAATTCTTTTTAATGTATGCATTGAGGGCTATAAATTTCCCTCTCGGCATTTCCTGCTTTGCATCTCATAGGTTTTCATATTACGTATTCTCATTTTCATTTGTCTCAAGATATTTACTGATTTCTCTTGCAATTTCATTTTTGATCCACTGATTATTTGAAGGTATTGTTCAATCTCTTTGTATTTGTGTATTTTCCCTTTGTTCTGCCTGTTATGGTTTCCAGCTTCATTTCCAAATGATCAGAGGAAGTGCTTTTTATATTTTCCCATCTTTTTAAATATATTGAGTCCTATCTTGTATCCCAACATATACTCTATCTTGGAAAGGATCCATGAACACTTGAGAAGAATGTTTATCTTGCTGTTTTGGTGAGTCATTATCTATAAATATCTTTTAGGTCTAGTTCATTTATCATATTATTCAATTGTTCTGTTTCCTCATTTATCATTTGCCAAGGTGTTGTGGCCAATGTTGAGAGTTGTGTTGAAATCTCCCACTATTATTGTAGAGATATCTATCATTCCATTCTGTTTTGCCAATGTGTACCTGGCAAAATCATGTATTTTGAGACACCCAGGCTATGTACATAAATATTTATGATTGTTAATTCATCTGTGTGATTTTTCCCTTTTATTTATATTGAATGACCTTCTTCATTTAAGAGTTCTTCATTTAAAATCTACTTTTATTATATTAATATCACTACTCTGCCTTTATTTGGTTACTAATTGAGTGAACTATCTTTTTCCAACTTCTCATATTCAGCCTGATTGTGTTCTGCATCTAAGGTGAGTTTTCTTGCAGACAGTATATCGATGGTTCATATTTTTTAAATCTATTTTTCAGTCTCCATCTTTTGATTTGGTAGTTCAATCTATTAACTTTTAATGTTATTAATGTAAAGGCATTACTTACTCTTTCTGTTTTATTCTTTGGTTTTCTTTTGTCATATCTTACAAAAATCTGTCTTTTTACACTTTTAGTTACCCTTACTAATAATCATCATTCTTATACTTTTCTCCAAGTATCTTGCCTTTGTATTTCCCTTTCCCATCACAGAAGTTGTTTTAATGTCTCTTGTAGATGCTGACTTTTTGTAAAAACTCTTTGTTATTATTATTATTTTGTCTGTGAAGTCTTCAAACTCAACCCCATTTATGAAGGACAGTTTGGCCAGGTAAAGATTTCTTGGCTGGCAGTTTTTCTACTTCAGAAAGTTAAATATATCATATCACTTTCATCTTGCCTCCTTGGTTTCTGATGAGAGATCTGTACTTATTCCTATAAAGCTTCCCTTTTTTTGTGATGCTTTGCTTTCCTCTTGCTGCTTTCAATATACTCTATTTTCTCTGGCATTTGACATTCTGAATAGTATGTGCTTGGAGTAGGTCTATTTGGATTTATTCTATTTGGGTGCATTTTCCTTCTTGAATACTGATATTTATGTCTTTCATCAGCATTGGAAAATTTTCTGTCGTTATTGCCTGAAATATTTTTTCTGCCCCTTTTCTCTTCTTTTTACACTCTGGGACAACTATAACATGTATGTCTCTGCATTTCATGTTGCCATTAAACTCCCTGAGACTCAATTTCATTTTTCCCATTCTTTTCTCTTTCTGTTCTGTATTTTCAATTCCAGATGCTCTGTCTTAATTCATTGATGGTTAATTTATCTCTTTTACCTAGTGGTTTTGTTTAATAGCTCTTCTTTAATTTTTGGTTCAACTTATTCTAAATTTTGGATTGCCCAGTTTAAGTAATCAAAATAGCCCACTTTTAAATGGTAGCAGAGTGGGCATCACCTTCCCAAAATCCTCAAGATTGAGGAAAAAGCAAACATAATGTGGGAATGTCACTTTTGTTGTTAGGAAGGCTATTCCCAATAGACAGGCCCTTCCAGACTGGAGCCACAAAAGACAAACGTGTCTCTTAGTGAAAAGATGATTTATTATGAGTGCACAAGCAAGGAACTGGGGGAATCTTCCCAAAACCAGTTCAAAGTGAAAAGGGGAACTAGTTTTTGCTTTATTTTGTCTTTTGTTTTATCCCCCCACCCTGGAGATGGCTTCTTCATCTGTCTCCTCATTGTTTTTGCTCATTGTCCACTCATTTTCTGTTTGTTTTTTCTTTAGGAGGCACTGGGTACTGAACCCAGGACCTCCCATGTAGGAGATGGGCATTCAACTGCTTGAGCAGCACCTGCTCCCTGCTTCTTAGTTTTTGCTTGTTGTCTGCTCATTGTCTGCTTATTGTCTTGTTTGTTCTCTTTGCTCATTGTCTGCCCACTGTTTTTGTTCATTGTCTGTTTGTTGTCTGTACATTGTTTCTCTTCTTTAGGTGACACTGAATTGAACCTGGAATCTCCCATGTATTAGGCGAGCACTCAAATGCTTGAGCATCATCCACTCCCACTGAAGCTAGGATTTTTTAAAAAATAATTTTTAAATTCTTTTTAAAGATACTTCGATTACATAAATGTTACACAAAAAATATAGGGATTCCCATATGCCCCACCTCCCACACCTCCCACAACCTCCCACAACCTCCCACATAAACATCCTTCATTAGTGTGGTACATTAATTGCAATTGATGAACCCATCCTGGGGTTTTGCCATTAAGCATGTACCATAGTTCACATTTTAGATCACATTCTCTCCCACATAGTTCTGCATGATATATGATGGTATAAAATGGCCTATATCTGTCATTGCAATGCCACTCAGGACAATTCTCAAGTCCCGGAAAAGCCCCTATATTACAATTGCTTTTCCCTCTCCCTGCCCCAGAGCCATCCAGTGACCACTGGCTCCAAAGCAATGTTATAATTTCTTCCATTGCTTGAATCACAATATGTCTATAGTAGAATACAGATAAGTCCGGTCTAGTCCATAGCACTTCCCCCCATCCTGAGGAGTCTGGAATGGTGATGTCCACTTCACCTCCAATTGAGAGGGGCCTTATATCCCATGGAGAAGATGGATGGGATTATCCTGCCTGCAGCTGCAGACTCTCTCTATTCCCTGGGATGACCATTGTCCATCATCATCTCCCTGCCAGTTGTCCTAAATGAGTCCAATGTACTGTAGAGTAGGAGTTGCTGCTCCACTGAGGTTCTGGGCCCAGCTGGCACATGGACAGTCCAAAGACTCAAGTGTCCGGATGTACTCCTACAAACTCCAGCACCAAGTATAGGTTTGGATAGAAGGGACATATGAGCCATGTGCAGGGAAGACATAATTGAGTCCAACTCTGAAACTACCAGGAGCACAAACTCCAAAGTAGGGTCCACTGACAAGACAACAAACTACAGAGCTATCCACCCTGACATAAGACCTGGGTGTGTCCAGAGCTCTCAGGAGCCCCACTAATTGGGGTGATATCCACTCTGGAATTCTACGAGATCCTACTGAGATGTGCATAAGCGTTACCTCTGGGTTGAATTCCTGACTCATTTTGAAGTCTCTTAAAAATATAAACTCATTTGTCTTTACCTATCCCCCCTTTTATTCAAGGTCTTTTTCCAGTCGCATTGCAAGTTGGTTCTTGGTAGCAATCCCTCAGTGCCATGGAGGCTCATCCCCAGGAGTCATGCCCCATGCTGGGAGGAAAGTGATGCATTCATATGCTGAGTTTTGTTTAGAGAGAGGCCACATTTGAGCAACAAGTAGGCTCTCAAGAGGCAACCCTTAGGCACCCCATAACAACAGGCTAAGTTTCAATTTCAAAAGCAAAGTCTCATGAGGCTAGTCATCAATACCAAGGACCCATCAGTGGATCATGCTCCTTCGTCAGTCACTGCCTTTGCACTTGGGGGACTGTAGTTGCTACTTTAGAGAATGTGGCAGAGCTCTCCAGGATGGGAATTCAGTATTCTCTCATTTATTGAGTGATTCTCCACACACTGTGACAATGCTCCATGAAAATTTGAACATTTTTATATACCTTATATTTATGCTCAGGTGAACTTCCTCCCATGCATCCCCATCCCTGACAACCCACACCAATGATCCTCCCTTATCCCAGTTGTCACCCTTCTGTGATCCAAAGCTTTTTCAAATATGAAGACATTAAAATAGCTGAATACAATTAATAGGAAAATGAAATGATAATGATGAGTTTAAATATAAGAGATAACATACACAAAAATTCTTTAAACTAAAAATGAAATGAAATTAAAAGATTGGGAATTAAAAAATGAAAAATATTAAAAAAAATTGTTTTGACCGTTTGCCTTTCATCACTGCAATATTTGGTGTCCAGTCTGTACCATGGCACCTTTCCTGTTTATTCTCCAGTGTCTCACTATTTTTCATTTTGTTTACAAAGAAGTTTTAGGTCACAATAAAATCAAACACAGAATACAGGGGACTCTCATATACCCAACATCCTCCCCCTTTCCTCCCCTCCATATTAATACCTTTTTATATGTGGATGGTAGCATTGTTATAACTGTTATACAAATAGTGAGACATACCTACTAAATATTGTCAATGGTTTACAGTATGATTTACATTTTAGACCATACACTTTTAGAAATTTTAATGATATTTACCATGTGCTGTGTCCATCATTCCATGATAATGAAGAACATTTCCACTGACCACTAAAAACCCCCAGTTTGATTTATTCTATTCTTCCCACTCCATCCCCCTGGGGCCCACGATGAACCCCTGACAAGATTCATAGTTACATGCAACAAGAGATCTTGACACAATGGTTTGTCCTCCCCAATTAGAAACCACTCTTGCTCTTGAGAGACTCTCACTTGTCTATTTCTGAACAAATTGGTCCTCCCAAAGATGGGAGTCCAACTCCTTCCTGCTCATCATGTGGGTCTCCATCCACTAATGCAACACATTATGACAGAATGAGCTCTCACACACTCCCTAGAAGACAGCTTTAGGTGCGCCCTGTCCCGAATGCCCCACCAACCAACACCCTAAACTAGTAACTATTCCTTGTCATTGAGCCATAAGAGCATTCCCACATCTGTACTTTCAACCTCATGCCCACAAATCCCCAGTGTTCACCTGGTCCGAACCCTCCCCTGAGTCCCCTGGACCTTCTAACCCACTCTTCCCAATTTACCCACCTGTCAAACCTGCACTGCTCAACCCAATAATATCACTACCCTCCTGTCCTATACCTTCAGAATGCAACTATACTCTATCACTTTACCATAGATTACATCTGTATGGGTGATGGCTCAAAAACATCTCTTCTCTTTTTATTTCTTGTAAACTAATCTTACAGACAATAGGTCTCTGGGACTGCTCAATTTCCTTAATTCATATCAGTTAGGTCATGTACTGTTCATCCTTCAATGCCTGGCTTGCTTCACTCAACAAAAAGGTCTTCAAGATTCATCTATGTTATCCCGTGTGTTAGTACTTTTTATTCCTTCTTACAGCTGTGTAATATTCCATTGTATGTATGTACCACATTCTGTTTATCTATTCATTTGTTGATGGGCACCTGGGTTGATTCCAACTTTTGACAATAGTGAACAATACCGCTATGAATATTGGTATGCATATATCTGTTCGTGTCTTTGTATTCAATTCTTCAGGATATATACCCAGAAGTGGAATCGCTGGATCATATGTAAGTTCTATAGTTAGTTTTCTGAGGGACCACAAAACTGTCCTCTGTAGTGGCTGGATCATTCCACAATCCCACCAGCAGTGGATAAGTGTTTCCATTCCTCCACATGCTCTACAACACTTATAGTCTGCTGTGTTTTTAATAGCCACCATTCTAATGGGTGTAAGATGGTATCTCATTGTAGTTTTGATTTGCATTTCCCTAATAGATAGCGATGTCGAGCATCTTTTCATGTGTTTTTTAGCCATTTGTATTTCTTCTTTGGAGAAGTCTCTTTTCAGGTTGCTTACCAATTTTTTAAATGGGTTATTTGTCTTTTTATTTTTGTGGTGTAGGATTTCTTTATATATGCAAGATATTAGGCTCCTATCAGATATATGGCTGCCAAATATTTTCTCCCATTGGGTAGGCTGACTTTTTACTTTCTTGATAACATCCTTTGAGGTGCAGAAGTTTTTAATTTTGAGGAGATCCCATTTATCTATTTTTTCTTTTGCTGCTCATGCTTTGGGTGTGAAGCTCATGAAACCATTTCCTATTACAATGTCCTGTAGATGCTTCCGTACATTATCTTTTTGGGTCTTTATGGTCCTGGCTCTTATATTTACATCTTTGATCCATCTTGAGTTGATTTTTGTATAAAGTGTCTGATGGTGTTCCTCTCTCATTCTTTTGGATATGTATATCCAGTTCTCCAAGCACCATTTGTTGAAGAGGACATTCTCTCCAAACTGAGTGGTCTTGGTGGCCTTGTTGAATATCAGATAACTGTATGTGCAAGGATCTATATTGGAACTCTCAATTAGGTTTCATTAGTCAGTATGTCTATCCTTGTGCCAATACCATGCAGTTTTGACCACTGTAGGTTTTTAGTATGTTTTAAAGTCAGGTAGTGTGATAAGTCCAACTTCTTTTTACTTTTTCGATATGTCTTTGGCAATTTGGGGCCTCTTATGCTTCCAAATAAATTTTTCCAATTCATTAAAAAATACAGTGTTGATTTTTATTGGGATTGCATTAAATCTGTAGGTTAATTTAGGTAGGATAGACACCTTGATGATGTTTAATCTTCCTATCCATGAACAGGGAATATTCTTCCATTTATTTAAATCTTCTGTTATTTCCTTTATCAGTGTTAGGTAGTGTCCTATATAGATGTCCTTTACATCTTTAGTTAAATTTATTTCTAGGTATTTGATACTTTTAGTTACAATTGTAAATGGTATTTTTTCCTTGATTTCCTCAACGGGTTGCTCATTATTGGTGTACAGAAATGCTACTGATTTTTAAGCATTGATCTTATAGCCTGAAACTTTATAAGTTCTAGAAGTTTTGTTGTAGATTTCTCAGGACTTTCTATGTATAGGGTCATGTTGTCTGTAAATAGTGAAATTTTTACTTCTTTCTTTCCAATTTGGATGCATTTATGTCTTTTTCTTGTCTCAGTGCTCAAGCAAGTACTTTTAAGACAATGTTAAATAAAAGCAGTGATAGTGGGCATCCTTGTCTTGTTCCCAGTCTTAGAGGGAAAGCGTTTAAGATTTCTACATTGAAGATGAAGTTGGCTCTAGGTGTTTCATATATACCCTTTATCATGTTCAGAAAGATTCCTTCTATTACTATCTTTTGCAGTTTTTTTTTTCAAGAAAGAGTGCTGTTTTTGTCGAATGCTTTTCCTGAATCTATAGAGATGATCATGTGATTTTTTTTTTCTTTCAATCTTTTTATGTGGTGATTACATTGTTTGATTTTCTTATGTTGAACCATCTTTGCATACCCGGGATGAAACCCACTTGGTCATGTTGTATAATTCATTTGATATGTTGTTGAATGTGATTAATAAGTATTTTGTTGAGGATTTTAGCATCTAGTTTCAATAGAGAGTTGGTCTGTAATTTTCCATTCTTGTGGCATCTTTGTTTGGCTTTGGTATTAGGGTAATGTTGGCATCATAGAATGAGTTAGGCAATGTTCTTTCTACTTCTATTTTTTGGAAGAGCTTAAGCAAGATTGGTGTTAGCTCATTGCAGAATGTTTGGTAGAATTCTCCTGTGAAGCCATCTGGTCCTGGGTTCTTCTTAGTTGGGAGGTTTTTGATGACTGAATCTATCTCTTTACTTGTAATTGGATTGTTGAGTTCATCAATTTCTTCTTTCATCAATGTAAGCTGCTTGTGAGTTTCTAGGAATTTGTCCATTTCCTCTAAATTATCCTTCTTGTTGGCATATAATTTTTCAAATTTTCCTCTTATGATACTCTTTATTTCTGTGGGGTCAGTGGTGATATCCCCTTCCTCATTTCTTATGTTGTGTATTTGCATCTGCTCTCTCTTTTTCTTTATTAGTCTGGCTAAAGGTTTATCAATTTTATTGGTCTTGAAGAATCAGCTATTGGTTTTGTTTATTTTTTCTAGTGCTTTCTTATTTTATCTTTCATTTATTTCTGCTCTAAAATTTGTTATTTCCTTCTTTCTACTCCCTTTGGGGTTAGTTTGTTGTTATTCTTCCAATTCCTCCAGGTGTGCATTTAGGTCTTCAATTGTAGCTCTTTCTTCTTTTTTGATATATGCATTTATGGCTAAGAATTTCCCTCTTAATACAACTTTGGCTACATCCCATAGCTTTGCTTTGTTGTGTTGTCATTTTCATTCATTTCAAGGTAGTTACTGATTTCTTTTGAGATTTTCTCCTTGACCCACTGTTTGTCTAGGTGTGTGTTGTTTAACTTCTATATGTTTTTGCCTAATCTGGTTCTTTGGCCCTTAGTGATTTTCAATTTCCTTCCATTGTGGTCAGAGGAATTACTTTGTATAAACTCAATCTTTCTGAATTCATTGAGTGTTGTTCTGCGGCCTAGCATGTGGTCCATCTTGGAGCATGACCCATGTGCACTCAAGAAGAATGTATATCCTGCTGTATTTGGGTGTAGCATTCTGTGTATAGCTATTAGGCTCAGATCCTCTAATGTATTATTCAGAATCTTTGCTTCCTTATTGATTCTCTGTTGAGATGTTCTGTATAATGTTGATAATTGTGTATTTAAGTCCCTCACTATAATTCTAGAGGCATTTATGTCTCCACAACATATAGCTGAGTCATATTTCCTTATCCATTCTGCCAATCTGTGTCTCTTGACTGTTGAGTTTAATCCATTAACATTCAGTATTCTTACTCTCCATGAATTTCTTACATCAGCCATATTTTTTTTGGGTTTATGTATGTCATATATTGTTTTCATTTCTCTTTTTGCCTTTTTAATTATTCTTACACTCTCCTAAAACTCTCTCTCTCTCTCTTGTTTTTTCCTTTCAACCTGTAGAATTTCCTTTAGTATTTCTTGAAGGGTAGGTTTCTTATTGGCATACTCTCTTAATTTCTGTTTATCTGTGAATATTTTGAATTCTCCAAAATATTTTAATGCCAGCTTTGCTGGCTAGAGAATTCATGGCTGGAAGTTTTTTTCTTTGAGCACCTTGACTATGTCATACCACTGTCTTCTTGCCTCCATGGTTTCAGATGAGAAATCAGCACTAAATCTTATTGCACTTCCCTTGTATGTGATGGTTCTCTTTTCTCTTGCTGCCTTGTGTATTTTCTCTTTGTCTTGACCATTGGACATTTTGACAAGTATATGTCTTGGAGTAGGCCTGTTGGGATTTATACTGTTTGGGGTGTGCTGTGCTTCCTGTACATTTATGTCCATTTCCCTCAATAGGGTTGGGAAGTTTTCAGTCATTATTTCCTTCAACATTCCTTCTGTTCCCATTCCCTTCCCTTCTCCTTTAGGATGCCTATAATGCATATGTTTGTGTCTTTTGTGTTGTTTAAGTCCCTAAGTCCCTGATGGATTTTTTCTCTCTTTTCATCTATGTATTCTGTTATCTGTTTGATTTCAAATGTACTGTCTTCCACATCACTAATTCTTTCATCTGCCTGTTCAAATCTGCTGTTATGTGATTCCAGTGTCTTTTTGATTTCTTGGATTGCATCATTCATCATCATCATTTCTGTTATATTTTTATATATGTTTATAATTTCTTCAGTATGTTCTCCCAGTGTCTTCTTAATATCCTTAATCTCTGCCTTCACTTCATTAATTTGGTCCATGATATTTGTTTGGACATTTCTGATTAGTTGTTCAATGTTCTGCATCTCTTCCTGGTTTTTAGTTTGTTCATTGGACTCGTCTGTGTCTTCCTGTTTCTTAGTATGGTTTGTAATTCTTTGTTGCCCTCTGGTCATCACTTATTTTGATAGGTTTATTCAGTTGACTAGCGCCTCTCTCTGCTCTAGAGTTTTGTTTAGCTGCTGGTTTTGTGTGTTTGTTAAGTTTTCTCTTTAACACGTTGTTCTTGTTGTTCTATTTCTTTGCTGTTTTCTATTCCTTTGAAGAAAAATGAGTAGAGCCAGAAAAATTGAAAGAGTTAAGAAAAGAAAAAGGATAATAGAAATAATAATATAAGGTAGAAGAGGGGCCATACAAGATTTAGTAAAATGAATATTTAACTCATGTAGTAGTGTAAAGTAATAAGAATTAAAAAGTGGAATACCTATAATGAAATGAGAAACCAAATATAGAAAAATATATAGAATTATTTAAAAGGCCAGAATGATGAGGAGAGAGAGAAAGAGAAAAGAAATGACAGAAAGAAAAAAGTTAATACATAAAAGAAAATAGAATACACAAGATAGAAATCGAAACCAGTAATGTTGAGGACTAATTTAAAAAAAGGTGGAATGTAAGAAACAGAACAGAAAGCAGAAGATATAAAGATGAAGGGAGGAAAAGAGTTAGCATTGGTAGACAAAATCATTATACACAAAAATGGGAAATCAAGATAGGAGAAGTACACCAAAGAAGAAACAAGCTAGCAGCACATAATTTAAAAAGGGGGGGGCGGGCAGGAAAGAGTAAAGAAAAACAAGAAACAAAACAACAACAACAAAAAACAAACAAACAAACACACAAACAAGCAGTCAAAGCTAAGGTAGAACTGTGTTCCTTCTTGGGCCCTTGTGGAGCCTCTCATGCTGCCTGTGTTCATCAATCAATTACCCTGAAGGTTTCTCTCTGCAGGTTTTGAGGTGGGCTTTGTGAATTAACTAAGTGAATTTTTTTTCTTTTTAGATAAAATTTTTTTTTTAGGGGTAAAATAAGTGACCCAAAATAAGCTAGTACAAAAATAATGTCTATGTTTTCCCTGTCCTATGGCATCAGCTGGATGTTGGATATCCCTGTGGATCACTACTATTAGAGGAGCTGGGAATTGAACTAGGAACCTCATACATTCAAGACAGAAATTCCTCCACTGACCTACCTTTCTAACTGGGTCAGTTAGTTCTTCAGTAAGCTATTCAGTCACTTTCCCCCAAGCAGATTTAACTCTCCTAGGGCAGCAGAATTCAGCAGGCTGTATGAGCAGATCCCCCCTCCCTTCTCTTGGTCAGGTTGAGTTCCCTTTTGAAATTCAAATGGGACCTTGATGACTGAGTAACACTGCACTGAAGTGATTTTTAAAGCCCCTTCTAGACCACTTCGTCCTCCCAGGAGACCCTAAATAGGCTCTTGAAAACTTATTAAGTCTTTTCCAGTGACTAACTCTCTTAGGGCAGTTGAAATTCTGATATTCTTCAGTGTGGAACTATTTAATTGGCTGACCCCACCCTCTCTCAGGCCAAGCCTCTGTATCCCAGGGCAGTTAGGTTGTATTAGTCAGCCAAAGGAGTGCTAATGTGAAACACCAAAAATGGGTTGGTCTTTATAAAGGGTATTTATTTGGGGTAGAAGTTCACAGTTACCAGGCCATAAAGCATAAGTTTCTTCCCTCGCCAAAGTCCATTGTCACGTGTTGGAGCAAGACAGCTGCCGACGTTTGCCCAGGGTTCAGGCTTCTTGGCTTCCTCTCTTCCCGGGGCTGCATTTCTCTCCGGGCTTAGCTCCTGTTTCCTCCACAAGGTCAGCTGTAGGCGATCAGGCGAACGGTTCGCTTCACTTCTCCTGGGGCCTTCTTTCCAACATCAAAGCTGC
>JAQZBX010081264.1:0-13706 GCA_029593785.1 Cabassous unicinctus | reverse complement strand
ATCAGGCTTGCAGATAAAAACATCTACATAATGAATTTTTAAAATAGTAAAAAGGTAAGCTATAAGAGTGCCTTGAACTAAGGCTATTGTAATATAGGTGGTGATACATGGATGGGATACATGCTTTGAAAGTCTAGCCACCTGAATATACAGGACGAGAGAAAATAAAGTATAAATGATGACTCTCAATTTGAGATGTGGGGACATCAATTCGAATGGGAAAGACTAGGGGCAGAAAAACATGGAAGCAAGCCACGTTTGCCCTGAGTGCATCTGCCAGTCTAAGCAAACTCGGATTATCCCACCGACACCCACACCCATCACGCCAACGCCTGCCCTCTATGCCTAGAGCAGGTAAGTATCAAATTGCATTACACCTGAATATGAGCTCAAGTTCAGGACTGAGACATTTCTCCTATGGACCCAGCCCCCTGGCACACGGCAGGCATTCAATATTTATTGAATGTAAGAGAGAAGGAGGAGAGGGGAGGAGGAATGTGAGGAGGGAACAGTTTCATCTGCCTGTGTGTCACGAAGGTAAGCAGAGGCAGGGTGGAGGCGGATGGAGGCAATTCCTCTGCTCATTTTCAGGACTGCAGATTCTGGCTTTCTCTGAGCTGTTTCTAACCTCCCATCTTTCTGTTCTTCTACCTCTTAGGTCATCCACTCACGTTGCTAGAGGAATGGCTTCAAACCATGCTCATGTGTGACTTCCACTCTGAAAAGTGTACGAACCACCAAACAAGCCCCAACATCTAGATCATGCAGCTTCCAGCCTTTCTCCAAGTCTCTGCCTACAGGTCCTGTTCATGTGCCCCAAACACTCTTTGGCTTCCCTTGTGTGTGGTGCTTTCTGAGTTGCATCTTCATTCTTCTCTGCCATTCCTCATCTCCACCTCTTCAAACCACACCCAGACTTCCAGCCTGGCACAGATGCCGTCTATGATTTTTCCCAAACTTGAAGTAATCTTTGTCACTCTCAGCTCCCTCACACCTTGCTTTATGCTTCTTAACAAGTTCCAGCCTGCAATAAATGTCCTTGATCCACACATTTACATGGTATATAGGTACATGCCTTCCCTCTTAGACAAGAAACTCCTCAAAAACAAAGTCCTTCTTACTCATTTCTTCTCCTCATAGCAAGCAATAAATGTCTAATCCATGGATTTAGAAGGGCTTGGATAAATTTTTAAGTCACTGCTATCAACATTCATTCAATAAGGCAAACTTCAATACTTAAAAGTGTCATTTGAGCAAAAAAGTTTAACTATTTCCCCTTTGGTTCAATCCTGCTATTTTCATTGGAAACATAATAGACTGTAATAAGAATAAAAATTCAATCACTATGTCAGGTCAAAGAAACACAATGCCAATGACTGGGAATGTTTCCATCATATTCAATGGTCATTCTTTTAGGAAACGTTTCTAGGATTTAAGAGAAAGAGAAGGAAGAAGAAACAAGCCCTGTGTTGAATAAATAATCTTTATATTTACTTGCTTTTTTAAACGAGCAGCTATGCTTCTTGAAGGAGAACAAAGAGATACTTTGAGAAATATGGTGTCACGAACTAATGAGACAGACAAATGGTCTCATTTGGGGCATACAGTAATGCTACTGAGCTCTTTCTCCAAGCCAATCACTGAATTCCCTGCCTGTTTCCCAGATTAAAAATGGCATGCCTCCAATTGTGGCATCCAGTGTGTAAAGAATAATAATTCCATTAGTGGAATAAATTAAGCAGATGACCTAAAATTTTTAAAGTTTCTGGTTCTGTATATGTCATGAAGGAGACTATGCTATACATACAGAAAACACACATACACACACACACACCCCTTCACTAAGCTATTCTGGAAATGTCAATGCTGTTAGCATATAGCATTTTAAGTAGCCTGCCAGGAAACGGTACAAATATGTTCTTAAGAGCTCGCCTGCTGAAATGAGAACATTAAGTTGCTTAAGTAATCTGGTATTTAAATGGTGCCCTTAAATGCTCACAGAATTCACGCGCAGACTTTGTTCTTATTGGCCACACTCATCACCCCACTAAATCAGCAGGTATGACGCGTGTAGCTATTTACAGCGTTAGTGAGTGTGAATATTGCATGTTATAGCTCTGTCCTTAGAAAGCCTTTTTTATCAATCTTCCTGAAACATAGCTCTTTCTCTCTGAGCAGATTATAAAGATTTTTTTTAATGTAAGTTGTTTAAAGAGCTGAAGTCGGGGAAAATTTTCTCACATTGAGATTTATTGGATTGTGAATAATCTCTCATGGGAAGGGCCAAAAGCCCCATCAGCCGAGTTATTTAATTAAAACCAATCTGGAGTAAGTGGAAGAGGAGTTGCCTAAGGGAATAATTTTGCTTTGATCCCTGAAGGATTGAATTGATAGTGTTAAAATTCTTAACGTTTTCAAAATCTTGAACGTTGTCTTAAGAAATAGTCTTCTACCCTTTTCTCAAAGAACAGCAACACAAAACAGAGCCAGCAAGAGAAGAGCATAGCGTAGAAGCCAGCCTCTGTCAACAGCGCTGAGCGGGCCCGGGACCGCATTTACTCAACGAGAAAACAGGCTGAGGAGCCACGCACACGCCACAAGCTGAGAGCTTCAGCTTTTCCTTCTTTTTTCTGTTACTTGTTTTCCTTTTTTTGTTGTTTTGTTTTTAATATCCAAAACCCAGTGCTTTTATTCTATAATATGCAAAATATAATTTTACTTTTAGCCAATAATGTGATCTGCGTAAAGTTCCCGTAACTTTGAGGGGCACGGACGTGACACGCCCATCCCTAAGGGACTTCAGTGAGAGCACTGGAGAATGGTCTGTATCTGGGGCTTGCAGTCCTGGATGAGAGGTATCAAAAAAAAAAGAATACGGAAACCTAGACTGTCCAGGGGAAGCACCTGGGCCGGCGTAGGCGGAACATGTTCCAGAGTTATTCCGATGGGCTCTTACTCAGGCACAAAGCCCCAGTCTCCTCCCCTACCCCAGCACCCACCCACCACAAACGCCCACGCTGAAGAGGAAGCCTGGTCCAGATACTGCGGCTGGCTGCCTCTTCAAGTGCTAGGTGGCGAGGAGTTGTGGCGAAGAGCAGTGGAAGGTGTGGCAGTTGTCTTGGTCGCTGAGAGCTAAAGGAAGGAAAGCAAGCCCTCAATGGTCTCTAGCTGTACAAATCAGCCTTCTGGGGCCACAGGGGAAGACTCTGTCCCTAAATACAACTGTAGCTCATTTGCTAGCAATTCACCAAATGGGCACCCATCCCGTAATCTTCTTAAAAATAAAAATACCTGCTAAAAAAAAGGTAGCGTTTGTGTGAGTAAATAAGGCCGTTGCATGCAAAGGCCCAGGCGAATTCCATCCCCTGCTCTGGGGGGCCTGGCTGGGTTCTCCACCAAGTCTGAAGTAAAAGTTTTTTTCTAGATTTTGCTACAGCTATTGCTACAGCTAATCAGTGCAAACGGTTGGGTCGCCTCCCAGGACTTAGAGGGAGGTAGAAGCAGGGTAGAAGAGCAGGTGGAAAGAGACAGGCAAACAGAAAGCACTCCGCTGGCAAGCTGAAGTGTGCTCTATCCAGTATCATCTGGTTTTAGAGTTACCCTTTGATTTCTCTCTTTTTGACTTTGGATTACAGAGCCTTAGCCCAAAGCTTAAGACGTGTGTCCTCGAGCGTGTGCCTCCCCGTACTTTGCAAATGGAAAGCAAGGCCGTGGAAAGAGGCTTCACGCAGGCTCTGGGGCCTGTTCCACTCCCACCTTCGCCTTCGTTCCACCCTTGAGAAGCGTAGTGACCACAACCTTGCTTTCCACGTGTCTTACAATAGTCTTTATGCTCTGCCTCCATGTCCTGCTTTATTTCATTAAGGAGTGCGATATCGAAGCCCTTAAAATGTTTGTTTCATCAGGTGACTATTTCTTACAGGTCCTACTTAATGTCTTTTCTATTTTTAAAATAAAAAACCGCCAAAATTTAACATTTATAGAACTCTGTTCATTCTTAGATATGGAGAGACTATATATATACACACACATAGATAGACAGAAGGGAAAGCTTTTACGACATTTCTCAGTTTGCTAGAATGGGCCTTAAGAGCTTTAAGAGAGAGTTTATGGCTCCCTTCTTTTAATTTTAGATTTGAAACTTTTTTCTCTTATTTCTCCATCCCCTTGGGAAAAAAATCAATGCACTCAAGCTGCATAATTTGGTGGGGGACAGTCTGAGCACAGCCTGCTGCCTTTTCTTGTGACCCACAACTGAACCCCGTCCTCAGGACTGTGTTTGCCTGGCTCCTAGGCCAGGATGATAACCGCGGCTGGCACCCCTCTTGGAAGCGGCCAGAGGTAATGCACATCCCCTAGCAGACAGTGGCTGCTAGCACACCCCTTCCCTTTTGCCCCTTTTGCCCCTTTTGCCCTGAGCACATGTAAACTTTCACCAGAGACAGCCTGGCTAAAGTGCGACCATGCAATGGCACCAGCTGACCCCTGACGCTGTGTTGTCCCTGGTGGGGAAAGGGCGAGGTCCTGGCACCGTGCACAAGCAGGAGGTGGGTGGTCCCCATGAAACAGCTCCCTGCAGACTGAGACGCAGCGGCCGTGGTGGGCGGACGCCCACCAGGGAAGCTGGCCCTGTTTCGTCTCCTCTCTGTGTGAGCAAACGTCCTTCCTTCCGGTGCTATGCGAGTCGTGCTCGCGGGGGGTCCCGACCTGCAAAGCGTGCCTGGGACTGAGGACCGCTGCTCCTGGTGGCAGGCGTCGCGGTGCACTTGCTGCCCCAGGCGCTGAGACCCCTCGCTGGAGGTGGAGAATGGGCTGAAAGAATTCCCACGAGGAGGAGCCCTTGTAACAGGAGAATAAGAAGGAGTCTTTCTCCACAGTCTTTCTAATCCTTTTTTGGAATTTCCTTCAACAGACAAAAGCCTCTAGACCAAGCCTTCTCCTCTGACCCGCTGCACCTGTCACTAACACACAACGCAGTGTCATCTTCGTATGCCCCCTCCCCTTCTGAATTTGGGACAGGCAAGACAAAAGCTGAGATGAAAGTGTGTAAACATCTTAACGTAAATCGTAAAATAAAATTGCATAATGCATGTGGCTTCCTACACCTTTAGAAGCACTAAGTTAATATGCTGAAGTAAATCAAGCCATGAACTGTAAACCAGAAAAAAATTGCATGAATTTTGTTGGTCAATACTATGTTAAAGTTTTTTTTTAAAAAAATGGAAACTATCTTCCAAACCAGGTTAAACTGGAGTCAAAACTATCAATTTTCTAAAGAACATCCTAAAACGATTCTTCTGGAATGCTCCTCCACCATCTCTATGCCCTACTTTAAGGTTAAGTTCAAATTCAACTTTTTCAGGGAATCTATCTTGGATTTTCTGATTAAAAGCAAAGCCTATCCTCAGAACTACAATAATCACCACTTTTTGCCTTAAAGTATAATTTGTTATATATGACTTTTATCTCCCCTAATATTTGGCATACTGTCTAGACCTAAGAGTTGTGTCGTTCCATCCTCCACAGCACCCGGACGCTATCTCACGTTACCGGTTCTCAGTAAAGAACTGATGCATGGACGAAGGATGGGTGATGCAGTCCCACAGGTCGGCACACCCAGCTACAAAAGCCGGATCTGGGACACTTTTCCCTTCTCAGCTTGAGAGTAAATTCAAATACTGACATCACCCCAGCATTAGAAAAAAGCAGGCTGTAGATCAGCAGGACCTTTAGAACCTCTGTCCCTGGTGGGGTGGCTGGGCACCGCGGTGCGCTCTGGAACCCCGATGTTAGAGGAGCCTCTTGGCCTCCCCGGCCCCTCTAAACAGGAGCAAATACAAGAGAAGGACCAAAACTTGAGCCGCTGGGTCAATGGCCTGAGCTGAGAACACTTTGGCCTTGAGTAGCTGAGAGGCGTTTAAAAATAAGATAACACACGGGCATTTAAAAGTAAGATAACACACAGGGAGTTTTGTCCACCCAGGAGAGAATAGAAACCTTCAAGGGCGACAGTGCGGAATATCTCTGTGCCCAAGCTGCTAAGTCGCTGCAGTATGGGATATAATAAAGTAGGAAAATGTGTGGCAGAGCTAAGGCGTAGAGCCTGTGTGGAGCAAGAGTCCACGACCCTCCTTCTGTAAACGTAAGAGGGTTAAACAAGTCTTCACCAAGAATTCCACCCTCTCTGCATCCTTCCACCTCCACTCCCCTCCGCCTCCTCCTCTATACCCTCTAGGTGCTGCAGTATGAATCCCCTCACACACTTAAATGTGACCATCCTCTTAAGCGGTGGCCTGAGCTCTCTTCACCTACCATCTGCATTTTAGCAGTTAACCATCTCTCAGATGCCTCCAAAATTGGGATTTTTCAATGCTGAGCTTTCAGTTGGTTTGCCACCCCACAATTTCAATTGTCAACTGGTTAAAACCTACTTTAAACCTCAACGCAACTGAAACCAGGCCTATTTCCTCTCTTCCAAGCCAAGTCAGTCTTCCAATTCCCCATCTTTTTAGATGAAACCATCATTTTTCAGTCACTGGATTATAAAAATTCAAATCGTGGTCGGAACTTCCCTCTGCCTAACCTCCACAGCAAAGCAGAACTAAAATCTCTCATTCTTAGCTCATCTTGGAACTGCTTTAAAAGTTGCAATTGTATCGTTTTCCAGTTTTCAGTAGAAATTCTATATTAAAGAAACTTAATAAAATGTTTGAGATAAATGGGAAGATGAAAACCTGTATAAGGAGAGGACGGTGACCATTAACTTTGAAGGCTCCTCATGTCCCTTCCAGATGCTGTCCCCTCCCTGCCCATGCTCCAGAACTTTGCTTTTCTTTATAGTTTTACCACACATTTGTAGCTATAAGTAATATATTGTTTTGTTTTTCATGCTTCTAAACTTTAATGGAAAGGGATAATACTTTTCTGTAACATACCTTTTTCTTTCAACATATGTTATTGAGATTTATCTCTGTTGGTGTGCATGGTAATAATTTATTAATTTTCGGTGACACCCGTTATTCTATTGTATAAGTAGACCTAATGTGTTAGTTCATTCTGCCCTTGATAAGTATTTGAGTTGTTTCAAATTTTTTTGCTCATACAAGCACTGCTACTATAAACATTCTCAGACATTTCTCCTGTACATGGGCAAGCTCTATGAAACCTAACAAAGAGTGGGATTATTGGATCATAGGATATGAGGTCCTTTAACTTTACTAGCTAATGCCAAGCCACTTTCCAAAATAGACCTATTGTGCCACTTTACACACCCACCAGCAGTGGATAAAGTATTCCAGCCTATAGAAACTTACTTTTTGCCCTACAGTTAAACTCTTACCCTCCTATAATGTTGAAACTAGTTTAATCTTTCAGGGCGGGTGGGGGGAGTGCTAGTTCATTATGTGTCTCCCTGTCAAAAACCTTCAGTGACATCCCAGGGTCTATAGTACAAAGGAGAGTTCAGACTCTGTTAAGGCACATGAAGATCAAGACCATTCGGGATTTCAGGCTCAAGCCTAACACTCTGCTGACTTGGTGAGCTTCAACTTCTTTTTTTAACAACAGAATCTACTGAACCAAAACCTTCCCGGGTCCCCAGCATATCGTATGCTGAGCCCCTTTGCTGGTGGGGGCAGGGAAGAGCATCCCACCTTCCCAGCCTCTCCCTCACTCTCAAGGCACCTTCTCAGGTGGCCTCACATGCCCGTGAAGGTCAACTCTCTGGATGGTCTTTAAACCACCCCCTTCCATGCCTCAGAACCCCCAAGATGCCCTTCCTTCTCCACTTCTCTCCTTTCCTCACCCTCAGCAGCGCCACCTTAAAAAAACTTCCTTCTAATTCTTCCAGGCCCAGGGCAACACTTCCCTACTTTGAGCCTTCCTGATTCCTTCTGTGGGACTGTTCTCCTTGGTCTCGTTTCCGACACTACAGACTGGGCTTGCTGATGCTGACTTGGTAGAGCTCTAAGCTAGTTAAATATCCTCAATCACAGTCTCTTCAGCTATGAGTTAGGAAAGCATAACATACCTCATAGTGTTCCCTAGGTGTTAAACGAGATCACTCTCGATTGCCTCACATAGAGTAGGCACCCAATACGATTTAGGCAGCAGAGTTTGGGGGTGGTTGTGAGGGGAAATTTCCATAACTATAAGTACATTTGCACTTACTAACTAGTAAGACCAGAGATGCACGGATATAGATATTTCCTCCACCGCCCCCACTTCCATGACAACCATGCTGGAAAAGGGCAGCCTTTGATGTCTTACCTCCCAAGTTGCCTCAGCATGTTCTCCCATGAAGTAGTAAAGTAATGCAGCCATTCTTGCCATTACATTCTCTAAATCAGTTGCTAATTAAGAAATGTCTCTTTTGAAGCTAGCACACATTTTAAAACAATTTTATGTTAATACAACTTTTTATCCAATTTTCTCTTCAGCGTGGGCTGAAAGCTGGAGAGAGATGAGGACCGAAAGGACCCGCCATGGCAATGGCTCCTTCGAGGGCCCTGAGGTGGCTGCCGTGTCCCCCAAAGCTGTCACTTTCAGTCTTCTAATTACAACTTTAACCTGTGAGATCAAGAATCGCCCACTCCGTTACCTCAGTGTAAACTTGCTAATAAATGATTTCCTGTATGGGAGCTACCTGAAATTAGACTTTCTAGGAACAAAAGTGGGAGGAAGCACAAGGACACAGCGCCCAGGCAGGGTAGCATCCTCATCAAAAAGAACAGGACTCAGACAGGTGTGGAGTTTGAGGGCTTGGGCAGATGACTGGACCTCATCGCAGCCCAGGGCCCTCATCTGTAAAATCCAGATAAGATGAGCGTCGGAGTGTCGAGTGAGATAACCTAGGTAAGATCTTGACAAAGTTCCTCACTCGTAATATGCTACCAGTAAATAGCAGAAATCAATATATTTAGAGAGCATGTAGCTCTGTTCCTTCATCCTTTTGAAGCTGTCACATTCTATTATACAAAATAGGATTTCTGAAATTATATCATTGATGTGGAGACAGTGGCCACTAGAGGTTCTGAGGGCAGTCAGAGGGAAAAACAGGTGTAATGCAGGGGCATTTTGGGGACTTGGGAATTGTCCTGAATGACATTGCAATGACAGATACAGGCCATTATATATCTTGCCATGATCTACAGAACTGGGTGGGAGAGAGTGTAAAGTACAATGTAAACTATAATCTATGCTTTGTGGCAATGCTCCAAATGTGTTCATCAATTGCAATGAATGTACCACAGTAATGAAGGAAGCTGTTAATGTGGGAAAGTGTGGGAGGGGTAGGGAGTGGGGCATATGGGAATCCCCTATATTTCATGTAACAGTTATGTAATCTAAGTATCTTTTTTAAAAAAATTAGGCTTTCTGGATTCCAAATCCCATTTTTGATCAGCAAACTGATCTTCAACTCCCCCTTCACATTCTACAGAAAGGCAATATTTTAGATCATGATATGCTTTTAATAAAGCACATAAGGATATTTTAAAGTATATTTGAGATTAATTTTGAAAAACAGCTAATATAATTTTTAAATTCACTTTCATTCTTACAAAAACAAAGATGATTTCCAAATCTGGAAAGCTGGTAGAATACTCTCACTGAAACTTTGCCTTTACCTGTTCCTTAAAATATAAATGAATAGAGACAACCACATGGAAACATTTGTGAGAATGCCGTCTTGAAGAATTCACACTACATGGAGAATTGGGGAGTCTCTTTCTCTGATCGGTGACTGAAAACATCACCATTATTCATGGAAAAAACAAACATGAGGCAGAGAGCCACTTTTCCTCCTGTAAGAAAGTATCAGGAGCAATAAATCCAGACAATGAGAATAGGGAAATAGTGCCAAAATTCTTCACCCATGATGCTAAAAACCCTACGTTGCTGTTGGGACCACAATGCAGTGTTCTATAATTTATCTCCATCCTCTCTCCCAAACCTTCAGAAGAGGTCAAGCTACCTGTTTGCAACTGGTTGCCTTCTTGACAGATATCAGAATATCTAATCTGGACCCAAACTGCAACAGATGGCTGCACGAGGCCAGGAGGGGAAACTCATCTTGTTCTGGCTTTGGTGGTCCAGGCCATCTGTTGAATGACTCACTCTACCCAAGACCCTTGTTAATTCTCTCCTCCACTGGAAGAGCTGATCAAAAGTGGACTACACATTAAAAACTTGCAAACATCACTTACCAGATGACCGCAAGCAACAGCAAATGAGGACTGTGGCAAAATGGATTCTTTAATAAACGAGTGTTTGATGAGAGATTTTGCTAATTGACACTCTGCAAGCCCCACCTATATACACAAAATTACTCTTGAGCTTAGCTACGGGTTAAAAGGAAGTAAAAACTAACACATGGAATTTTTTCTTACGTCCTCACCATTTGATATTCCTTATATAACACTATAAATTGTTCTTTTAGAATATGAACCCCTTAAGAAGAAAACATTGTATCGAATGACATGCAATGTCTTCTGCTGGATGTCCATGGGGTATAATTTGACAGACACCAGATGAGAAATACAGTTTCAAACTATTCCCTTCCCTAACCATCACGGATATCTGAATATTTCATTGGTCATTTTGTGTCAAAAGTGCAAGAAATAATAAAGATAGTGACATCTAAAAACACCTACCATTCTCTGACTACCATGGGCCTAGTTCTTTAAATATACCATCCTCAAACCATTCAGCAAAAAGAAAGGTATTATTGATCCGTTTTACTGTAAAGGAACCTGAGATTAACAGGAGCCAAGCTCCTAACACAAGGTTATATAGAAAGTAATGTCTATAAAACCCAAGTTTTTCCAATGTAGCATACTTGCTCCGTGCTCCTATTACTAGAAGGAATGCCACACTAAATGCCAAGCCAAAATCACTGCCAGATAAAGCAGAAAACACTCTGAAATCATTAGATTCTTTCCAGAAATTTCTGCAGAAAGGGGCCTCTCGGACTAAACATGGATGAAATGAAAAATGGAGTCAGTGTTGAAACACTGCCCAGGATTCACTGATAAATGTAGACTCAGTGCTGTAGACAGAACCCTGAACATCCAGGGATTGAAGCTAACACGGAATGCCGAGCCAAAGGGGATGGCATCCCATCACTGAGGCAAAGCACTAGAAGGGATGGTCCTTTGCTTCTGAAATCAAATGTTGCCAACTTTGGTAAAATCTGAGCTCCAGTTACCCTTATGACAATATAAAACCTGTGTTTTCTCCCATTGCATTCTGATTCTTGAGACACTGCTTCTGCTCAGAAATGATAGCATCTTAAGAAAAATGAAATTGATTTGTGTTATTATTCCTTTAAAACAATATATTGTAAAATCTATGAATAGCTTTGGAAAATGCTACAAAAATATGATAAAGCATTTTGTAGCTTCTATTGGGCTTTATAGACTCAGATATTGTAGGTTGCGGAAAAAAGAGAACAAAATTTTCCCTTACCTGGCTGAACCACCTGTATCACCTTTTCCCAATATCCAGATGGGAAAGTATTAAGAAAGCAGGAGTAGAAGCCAACATCCACCTCGGAGGCATTATAAAAGGAAAGGGTCACATCATTGGAAGCGCTAGTTAAATTTGGAAAGTAAACTCTATTAGCATAGGCCTTTCTTATGATCACACCATAAATAGGGCTGAAAATGGCTATGGGCTCTTTCTCCGTTGTATTGATCTTGAACCATTCCATCTGGGTTACAGTGTCCATCGATGAATACACACATTCTAGAGTCATGTTCTTGGCAAGTTTAACAGTTGTGTCCCAAAATACTTCTTCACTGAGAGCTGAAATACACAACATCATAGGAATTCAATTAGTCTTAATGATTGAAATATCACCTAAATAGCTTAATCTTTTAAGACCTAGCAAGATAGTAAATTGAGGTAATAGGAAAGGCTAACAGTTTCTACCTTGGTCTAAAAAAGGTTTCCCCCACCGATCACTGGCATTTGTAACATTTAGGTTTTTTAAACACGTGAACAATCATCTAAACTGATTAAAGAGTACTATAAGTTCTGAACAAAAAGAGAGTAATTGTCTAAGATGAAGACATAAAGATTATTTTTACCTTTGTGTACATGAAGAATAGCAAAAAGGAAAGAAAGATAATCCATCTCTGGAAACCGTTTTGGAGGCTCGTCTGTAAAATGATAATTTTTTGATGCTACATGCAGGCACACAGCACGGTGCACTGTTTCCTTCCTCTCAGATGATATCAAAAGTGTCTTCTTTTTCTGAAGTATGAACACAGGAAAAAGGTCTTAGCTTCAAAGCCAAGTCTGTTCTTGGCAGATTTGAATTACTTCTCTCTCGGGGAAATAGCTTATTGTCAAACTTTCATTTTCTGCGAAGATTCATTCATTCGACCAGCGTTTACTGAGTCCATGCTCTGTGCCAAGGTCTCGGCAGTGAGGACACAGCAATCAATTTAAAAAATAAAATCTTGCTCTTGTGAAACTTACCTTCTAGTGAGAGAAGACAGAAACTAAAATCAAGAATTTAAAAAAATATGGTATGTTAAAGGTGGTAAGCGCTATGAGGAAAACTACAGCGAGAAAGCAGGGCTGGGGACTGGTGAGTCGTGTTCCCTCTTAGACGGGAAGGCCAGGGAAGTCCTCACTCACGGAGAAGGTCAGACACAACTTCAGCACCGGCTCTCGCCAGGATGTCCAGCCAGCCAACCTGCCCTGGGGATTCGGGCTCAGGCCTTAGCCCGTTACTGCAGCCTGCCCTGCGGAGCTGGCACTTGCCAGGCGCCATGGTCTTGTGAGCCAATTCCCTATCATCTCTGCCTCCCTCTGTTGATTCATATATATCCATGTTTGTATATATCCTGTTGGGTCTGTTTTTCTGGAGAAGCCAACTAGTATACCTATGTTTATATATAGCATTCTATTTTCCAAAAGCTTTCACCTCCAGGATATGATTTTGCCTCGTAATGATTTTATTTACAAGAAGTAGTGTGGCTAAGGTCTAGGTGTGGCTACCATGTAGGATGGTGGGAAGAGACAAGGAAGCTGTTGTACAGGACAGCTTGAGGTGGTGAGGCCACCAGTGATATGTCTGAGTCAGAAAATTCATTTCACTCATGAAGCCTAAAAGCTTTAATTACTAGAATTCCTCTTAACAGGCACTGAGAGAAAATAAAACTACGAAACCTGAGCAAGAAAGGCTATAGAACCATTAAGACACGGTTACCCCAATCTGGGCTAGATGTGATAGTGACTTAGACTAAGATGACTCCTCTGGGGATAAAGAGAAATGGACTGACTTCTAGGACCTGGTCTGTGATCATAGAGAAAGTTAACAATAATAGATATCCTTAACCCCATGTTTTCTAGTTAGGATCTGGTCAGAAAAACAGAGACTTTACTCAATGGAAAGTACTTCATAAGAGGAATTACTAGAAATGGTGGGTGCCAAGCAAAACAAGGATGAGGAGGTAACTCAAAGAGGAGAAATTGGTGGAAACCATTCTCCCCTTAGTGCTAAAAGGCCCAGGAGAAGCCAGGACTGCCCATGGCAGAGGCTGCCTGGCTGAAGCTGGGACCATGGAAGAAAGGGAGCCTTTCAAGAGATGCTAGAAAAGGTCACAAAACGGATCTGTTAGTAAAAAGGAAAATGACAGAAGAAGGATGCTCATAGAAATCACTGCTGGTGAAGGGCATTTAGGAAAACCACAGCT
>JAQZBX010081263.1:0-13700 GCA_029593785.1 Cabassous unicinctus | reverse complement strand
TGCAAGGGGTTCCAGGCAGCCAAATCCACAGAAAGGAAACCCCTCTCGACCCTCCACCAGAACCCTCCCACTCTCGGAGAATGCTCCCTCTCACGGGGTTGCCCCCGGGAGTTGCGGCTCAAGCCAGCTTTTTCCCCTGAGGGTGGGGCTCAGCCATCAGTGTCGACTACCACAGCCAGTGGAAAAACTCACGATTCTGTCCTGAGCAATCCACCTCGCCGTCTAGCTCCCTCCAGATCGATGTTCCCAAGGTTCTTGCTCCGTGCGCCCCCTGCACAGACCACTTAGGCAGGATCCTGTACCCAGCCAGCCGTCCTCCGAGTGTGAGGTAGTGAGTGCCCTCCTAAACCGACGCCATCTTCTAAACTCCTTTTGTCAGACTTTGGTGTCAGGGTTTTACTGGCCTTATAAAACGAGTTGAGTAATGTCCCCTCTTCCTCTGCTTTGCTAGTATTTCTTTCTGAAATGTCTTATAGAATTCATTAGTGAAATGATGTGGGCCTGGAGTTTCCATGGTGATCCGATTTTTAATAACAATCTTTATTTAAAATAAGGGTTATTCAGAGTTTCTGTTTCATCTAATGTTCATTTTAGTAATTCGTGTTGTTTAAGGAGTTAGTCCATTTCATTAGATGTCTCGAATTCATTGGTATAAAGATTTTCATAAGATTCTGTTTTTACCCACATGATGTCTATAAGATCAGTAGAGATATCGCCTTTTGGATTGCTGATATAGGTAAAATTTTTCCATATATCACTCTTTCTAGGGTTTTTCCATTTTATATTTCATTTAAAAGAATCAATATTTGCTTTGCTAATTTTCTCTATTGCCAGCTTCTTTTCTGTATTATTGATTTCTGATCTTGTCTGTATTTCCTTCCTTCTTCGTACCTTGGTTTTAATATGCTCTTCTGTGGTAGCTTCATAACCTTCATAAAGTCTAGCATAGTTTCTGTCTTGGTGAAAGTTCCACATGCCCTTGACCTGGATATATTTGGAAGTTATTGAGTATCAGGATCTATAAATAAATGTCAGTCAGTTCAAAGTATTTGATAGTGTTCAGATTTTCTATATTTTTAATCATTTTTTTCTTCTCTCAATTATTAAGAGAGCAGTGTTTAAATTTTCTGACTGAATTTTTTTTCTCTCTTCCTCAGCTGCTCTTCATGCATTTGAAGATTGCATAAATTTGCTCTTTTCCCGTTTTGACATGACTCCTCTTATTTTGGGTAATATTTCTTGCCTTGAAGTCTCCTTTGTCTGATATTGGAATAGTAATACTAGCTTTCTGGGGCTTCCTGTGTTCCTAGTATATATTTTTCCATCCTTTTATTTTCAATCTGACT
This sequence comes from Cabassous unicinctus, assembly GCA_029593785.1. Taxonomy (NCBI): domain Eukaryota; kingdom Metazoa; phylum Chordata; class Mammalia; order Cingulata; family Chlamyphoridae; genus Cabassous; species Cabassous unicinctus. The sequence goes on along the minus strand of JAQZBX010081263.1, from coordinate 12,354 downwards.
GTGTCTTTAAAGTGTTTCTATTTTAGTCAGCATATAGTTGGGTCTTTTATTTTGATCTAGTTTGAGAATCAGTACCTTTCCACTGGAGTCTTTGGTCCATTTACATTAAATATAATTTTATGTAAGGAAATTTATGTCTTCTCTCTTGCTATTTATTTTCTATTTGTCCCATCTAACTTGTTTCTCTAATCCCTCCTTTGCTTCATTCTTTTGGGTTAATTGAATCATTTTTTTAGTATTCTATATTTTAGCTAATTCTGTTTGTTTTTGTTTAGGGGTTTCTGTATAGATTATAACATGAAACTTCATGTACAATGTAAAAACTTGCAGCAGAATAGTTCCCTTTAATACTTCTTTGTCCTCTCATTGTCATCTTACATCTACATATGCCATAAAGTCTAAGTATTATACAATGTTTCCTTTCTACACTCAGTAGACTTTTAAATGAAGAGGATAAGATACCGTTTTTTTGCTTTTTGTTCCTTTCTGTTCCCACCTTTGTCTCTTTCCCTTCAGCCTGAAGAACTTCCTTTAGTGTTCCTTGTAGTGAACTTGTGAAGAGAGCACTTTCTTTCATCTATCATTTGTCTGAAAATATCTTTTACCTTCATTTTCGGGAATATAAAATTCTAGGTTGACATTTTGTTTCCTTTCATTACCTTAAATATGATGACCCATTGTTTTCAGCCATCTTTGTACCATCAACATGTATTGAATATATCTATATTCGCTGTACCTACTCTAAATATTCTGTCTGTATTTTTGTATTTGGGTGCAGTTTTCTTTGTGTTTATCTTTGGTGTTCACTGGATGTCTTCATGATTGGGGGTTACTTTCAGCCCTCATCATTCCTGGAATACTGCATTGTCTGCTTCTCTCTCTCTCCTTCCCTCCCTCTTCTTTCTCTTTCTCTCTCCCCTTTCATTCTGGACTACAATTATGCCTCGTGTTGGACTGCTTCCTGTCACTGCTCACATCACTGACGTTCTGCTCATTTTAAACTTCCTCCCTCTGTGCTCTAACCAGCTGGGGGATTTCTACTGAGCTGCCTAAAGGTCAGACCATTTCTTCTGTTGTTTAGTTCTTGTCCTTTTCCACAGAATTTAATTTAGTTTTATAATTTCCATTTCTCTGCCTGTGTTCCTTATCTATTCACTCATTATAAGCTTCATTCCTCTAATTAACTGAACATAAATTTAATGGCTGCTCTAAAGTCCTTATCTGCTAGTCCAATATCTGCACCATCTTAGGGCATGTTTCTATTGACAAACAAGTAATTGGAAGCTCAGAAGAAGAAAAGAGAGCAAGGCAGAAAAAATATTTTTAGAAATATGTTGGTTAATGTAAAAGACTTCTTTTTTTCAATATTTGAAAGCCATATTATTATTGAAACCTAAAATTATAGCATGGGACTATTGGGGTTGTAGCATATATAAGTGTAACCTGTATTACAACAATAGTACACAATATGAACAAGGAACACAAGATGGGGCAAAGTTGAATGTAACTATACTGGTGCATAATTCTTGTATTTTACATGAGTTGGTACTTTATTCTAACTAGACTACGTTATTTAAAGATGCATATTATAACCTTAGAACAATCACTGAAAAGTACAGAGAATTATTGCTAAAATGCTAATAGCAGAATTAAAATGTAATAATAATTTTTAAAAACACAATTAACTCAAAAGAATGCAGGAAAGGGAAGAAAGGAACAAAAAAGAAAAAAACAGTCACAAAAGGAAAATGAACGGCAAAATGGTGGACTTAAATCCAATCATATTATTAATTACTTAAACTATACCCTTATTTTGATTTGCATTGATTTGTCAAGTACTAGGTGAAGTACTTTAAAGTTCTTTTCTACTTTTGAGGTTCTTCTTTAAATTCCATAAATCTTGTGCAATTTTTCCTTTGTACAGTTTGGTGCTATATTATTTATTTTTCATGGGTTCAAATCAAGTTTATCTTCTTGTAGATGTACTTCTGATCAGTTGAGAATGACAATCTTTTTCTGTTATAAGATTTGTTTTGTCTCAAATGTCTTTTTTTGGTAAAACATTTAGATATGATATATTTTATTTTAATATAAGTCTTTTTGAAATTAATAGTATCCCATTCTTATTTACATAACAGTGTTGTTTTTATTTACCATTGTCATTTTATTTCTGTCGTTTTATAATTCTCTTGGTTTTTTAAATGATTTTCATTATTTCATTAGCTTTTGATCTTTTGCTATATAGCTTGTATTTCTCTCTTTCATTCCATTCATTTGGAAGATAACTTACATTTCTTTAAACAATATGATGAAACCAACATTGTTTTTTATTTCACCAACTTAATAGAGGCTTCCTTGTTTGAAAGAAGAAAAATAACTCATCGCTATGATTACCTTATTCATGTAATAAAATAATTAATGGTTGTGGTAATGAATGTTATTATTTATTGCATGCTTCCTTAAACATGGTAGATATTCTTTGTTGAAATATTTGTAAGCCTTGTATTTTTAAATTTTTTCCAATTATTTTATGAGATATGCAATATAATGTTAATTCATTTTATACATAATAACTATGCTGTGTGTGTGTGCTCCTATATAATGAGGATAATCATACTGTGTTCCTCGTTGTGTTTTTTTTGTTTTTTTTGAGTATTAAGTGACTTTATATTAGTAAAGCAGCTTGGAAAAGGTTTGGAACAAAACAATAATTATGGTGGTCATTATTACTGACTTTTAACCATTCGTGTTTCAGTTTAAGCAATATTTGAGCCCGGATGTACCTTACTGCAGAACTATGTGGTAACCGCTATGATTTCATACCCTAGCCACACTTCGTCGACATGTTACATTTGCATGATTATAGTAAATTACAGATACGTCAAATTCCATCAAATCATTGAATTTATTTCATGGTCATATTATGTTTTGCAGCACTGATTCAACAATTAATTACATAATGAACAGATGTTGGTTATCACCTTTACTTACATGGTAACAACTTCATGTCATTCTTTATCTCTTTTTTCATTGGCAGTGTTGTGTTCTCAAGAAGAATTGTTCAAGAAGCACTCGTGAAATAATGTAGTCCCACAGTCTTGGTTTATTGGCCCTTCTTCACTTCTCCCTATAGTTTCTTTGATCAGTCAGATATCGTAGTGCTAAGTACAAGGTACCCTTAAGGGGGAAATAAAGGGATTCCTAGGCTCCTGTGACCACGATGGGCCTCGCTTCAGATTCCGTGGCATCCAGGATCTGTTAAGCGGCATCTGGCCTTTGTTACCTTCCGTCTCTTAGTTCTACTTTTCTTTGCTTTGTTTAATTCTGCACTCATTTTTATCTCTATTTGATGGCCAAAAGGACATTTGCAGATCCAGATTAAGTTCTTTTGTTTAGAAATCTTTGTGAAACTTAAACTTTTCTTTCCCTTTTCCCTATAGAAGTTTACTGCTAAAGGGATGGGCTACTTTTAGGTAACTAAGTGTCTTAGTTTGCCAAGGCTTCTGTAGCAACACTGTACAGACAAGTTGGCCTAAACAACAGGAATTTATTTTCTCACAATCTCGAAGGCTAAAAGTCTGGAATCCGTGTGTCAGCCGGGCCTGCTTTCCCTGGATCCTGTCGCATTCTGGTGCTGGCTGCTGGCATCTCATGACCATTTCTCTCCCTGCCTCTCTCCTCCCTCTGTGTCCAAATTTCCTCTGCTAATAGGACTCCAGTCCTATTGGTTTAAGACCCACCTTGAGTCAGCCCGGCCTCACCTTACCTAATGGCATCTTACAAGACCCTACTGACAAGTGGGTTCATACCACAGGGCTGGGATGAGGACTGGACACAGCTTTGTGGGGCAGATTCAGTCCAGAGCGCTGCACGTTCCCTGGCACAGGGGTGGGCACTGTGGGCAGCCCTGGCCTGAACTCCAATGAAGAGCACACAAACACAGTATTACTGACCCGACTTGAAGAGAGTGTCCTGGATAGGCACCGGGGAGCAGCAATAACCGCACGCTCCATTTACAGAATTAAAAGTAGCAATCCTGGGTATTTTCTGTCTCTGGTTCCTCACCTGAAATTTCTCCTCCAGAGAGACATAGCTGCTGAGAGATAGTAGGAACTTTCTTCAGCATGTTCCAGATTCTTCAGGGAAAGCCCAACATTCCTTTACCTGACTCAGAAAATAGTCAGATTCACCATTAACAAAGTTAAAGGTATAGACTGAGAGGAAAAAAGGAGAAAAAAATCTATTTTCTAAATAAAACTTCAGGAAAAAGTTGCATTACTAATCTTAGAACTGGTTTGTAATTTCATCCCATTTTTTCACTTTCCTTTAATTACTGTAAATCTTCCTTTCATCCCTGATAAGCTATGACTCCTTGAGATTGTCTTTTCATATTCTGATATCAGTGCTTTACACACTTTGACTCATGGCATATACTCAATAAATTCAATCTCAATGCTTAGAATGTATTATTGAATGATTGAAAAATGGGTAATTATATATTATATATACAGGTTCATGTATGTATATATGTTCATATATGAACTATACATAAAATCTACATAGATTTATGGATTGAAAATTTTTATATATTATGTATTATATGCATATATATCTTATATATATGAACCATTTTTTCTTCAATGCTGTTAGTTTTATTGAGTGCTGTTAGTTTTACAAATGTGTAAAGTCCAAAGAATAGAGTGAAGGAAGCTTCTTTAAGGTGAGCATCATGAATGAGGATGTGACATAGAGGGCCACAGGGCACTGACAGCTTCACAGCAGCTGTCAACACTGTTTTGAATTCCATAAAGCAGCCAGGAACCATACTCATCGTTTTGTGCTTAGTACAATGCCTGGCATAGAGGAGATGCTAGAGCAGTTTGCCTGTTAAATGAATTGCCAGAAACATGAAGAACTGAATGAATGGGCAAGAAGATTTGTTCTCTACCTTTTGTGGGAAGCTTCTTGTAGTTTTGACCTCCCAGAAAGAGGGAGTCCATAGCTAAAATCATGAGATTTAACTTTTGAGGAGACAATGGATCTTTTTTTTTTTTTTTTTAACATATCAGTGAAGAAAATTACTAACATAATACTGTACTTCTTCAGTTGCCACAATCTCTTCACTTTGAGGGATTGTTGTTTGAGTTATATTATATATTGATTGAGTAAATATATGCACAAGTAAATGTGATAATACAAACAAGCCTATCATTACCATTTATTGAGGCCTTGCTGCATGCCAGCCACAGCTCCACTGCCTCTGTCATCTTCTATACATCTACATGTGTATATCACATGGGTCTTAGGCCCAGCTAATTAAAGAGAAATCCAGTGCTTAGAGATAAAGCCAGGTGCCTTATAATATACAGTGACCTAGTGGGAGAACTGCTTACCTCCAGAGCCGTTGAACAGAATCCCCATTACAATAAAAATCCAAACTGTGAGTTGTTAAGCATTAAATTTATTATGATTCATTTCTGTGTGTAGTATCTGGACACATTTAGAAACCTCCAAAATTAAAAAAATAAAACTAAAATATTGAACAGCTTCTTGTATGTTATTAAATAACCAAAGACAAGATGAAGGGTACAAAAGTAGAGGTATATGCCACTTAATGAAATCATATGCAGGGAAGAAGAATACTGGGGTGAAAACAATGTAAGAATTCGAACAGACAGACTCTTATTTTGTGAAACTCAGTCTGCTCTAGCCCCTGTGGTACCACATATATTACTCTAACTCTGAATATCTAGACACAAAGCCCATGTTCTAGGTCACATGCTGTGTACCAGCATGCAGTACACTTTCACCTCATTCACTCATCTCAACAATGTTTGCAGAGCACATAATGTGAATGGGAGCATTCCAGGCAGTGGGGAAGCACCTGTGAGGAAGATAGGGCACCCCTGCAATCACAAAGATAGAATATGTTGGTAGTGACAATTGCATACTCATTAAGGAAATAGATACCAGAGTAGCTTGCCTGCGTTCAAATTCTCATTTGCCGTGCCTTCCTGCTTGTCTCTGTGGTGAGAGGAGGTGGGATATGCCAGTCATTAACCAAAATTAAATTAGATATTTTGGAAAAAGTTTTGCCTGGCACAATGTCTGGCATATTACCGTGTTCAATAAATGTTACTTATGACTCTGAGAAAACATGCTTTTAAAAATCATTGCTTTTGTTAAACATGTCGTATGCTGGCTCCTGAAAAGTATCACCAAGATTGCCTACTGATAAGACAAAGCCATATAAGTTCTTCAGCAGGGGACAGACAGGATATCAACATATCTGAGAGGGGAGGGCCAAGTCAGGGTATTTGAGATTTTGAAGTTTCGTTATAGGTGAGTCTTTTACTGTGAGTGCATTATTAGGACTGTGTAAGGATGGTGACACAACAGTTTTGGATTGGAAGTCTCAGTGAGGTGAGGGATTCATAGAGTCTTGGGGCATAAACTATGGTTTGATACTTTCTATTGATGAGTCAGTGGGCCTTCAGGAAGTCCTCGAATAAACAATGCATTACTGGGCAAGAGTTGCCTAGAATAGTAAAATTGTATTGATAAAGACAGTAGAATAGTAAAGTCATATTAATGTAGATGGTAAGATGCATGGGTACAGATAGTTTGAGTTCTCAATTATATCATTTCATGGCACAAGGGCTTCACAACCGCATTTAAAAATCTGGTGATTTGCAACACAGACAAATACTAAGAGGGTTATGATCAGAGTTTCTTGTCTGCTATTCAGCCAGGAAAGTCTAGTTTAACCAGGAGAATTGGATCCATCCACAACCTGATGAGATTATTTGGAAAATTCCCCAATTTTATGATTTCTTTACTCTCCAGGTTTTGTTAGTAATATTAAAGATCCCAGAGAGATATGCATGGATGTAGGTATGATGTTCTTCCCCTGAAAACAACACATGTTCCCTCTCAAGATTTCAATATTAAATCTAAATTGCTCTATTCCAAACCGTTTCATTAACCTCTGAGGTGAGCAGAGACCTATGCTGCCTCGCCCGCTATTTGCAGAGCCATAGCATGAGATGCTCCCTGCTGTCCAGACCTTTTGTAAAGTGGCAGTTGAGAGGCTTGAGAGAAGAAAGTGATCCATATTTCCCCTTGTCTGGTTAGGCTTGGGATTCATAAATGAAGGCCTAGTTTATCCTTCTTGAATTAAATTGTCTAATGATTCAAATTTTTCTTAGAGGAGAAACTAATGGTTTAAAATGGAGCTTGTGTGATGTCAGGAACTATACTGAAGGCAGATTATCAGTTTATCATGGTAACCAGTTCCTGCCCAGTTTGCAAGTAGTATCTACGAGACTTTCTTTCACTAAAGCCTCATTGGGAGCTACCCAATAATCTGTTTCTAGCCAAAATATCCCTTTCAGGTTGTCAAATAGTGTTGTCATGTTTTGGTGCCACTCATCAAGAATAGTTTGGTACCAGGCAATACATTTTTGTTGTATCAATATCAGTAGATCCAAAGCAAAAGAAAAGTAGTGGGTCTTGTGTATAAAATCTATGAAAGTGAGACATGCCAAACATGCCCCATCTGTTTCCTAGTTCCAAGTTCTATTTCTATATAAGTTCATTTACAAACTTGGCTTCCCCAGAAGGTCCTTGGGTATTGTAGGTGCAGGAGCCTTCTTTCCTAGGTACAACATAGTAGAGATTTTAGGTTTCTGGCAGCCTGCCATGTTACTGCACCTGCCTTGTCACCTAATAGTTGAGTCCAGTTACTGACTGAGAACCAGGACCTGAAACTAAGAGAAAGTGGGTCACTCATAAAGGAAAAGGAATACAAACCCAGCAGTACGTTTGGTTGTACGCTTTGACCACTTCACACTTAAACTGCAACCAGGTATGGAACTCATACTGAGGAGTGACTAAAGCTCCAAAAAAGCAGCATAAAGAATAGATGCCTTGTAAGTAACATAGTTAAATGTAACCTTAAACCATTTAGGTAGGAAAATAAAACACTGCAGGTTAAAACAATCTCTGCAATTGCTCTGTGGATATTGAGTAGAAACTGTCTGCATTTCATGCAATTATCTCCTGATCTAATGGGCTTGGGTAGTTGCCCTCTTCTTCCAAAGACCATCTGCTACTGAGGAGTTCCTAAGATTTCTCAGCTTGGAGTGTCCAGTAATGATTTCAGGATGTTTTATGCCTCTTTAATTGAAAGACACTCCAAGGATCAGCTTCTTGGAAGTTTACTTCTGTACTGGTTGTTAACAGCACCTGTCAGAATCCTTTCCTTTGGCATTTGAGGGCTGTCTTTCTCTGGGAGTCTTTCCCACATTTTAGGGCAGGTCTCCAGGATGGACATCATGTAAGGATTTTTAAGAAGGATGTTGAGGAAAGACTACTAGGACCTCTTGATAATAAGACTGAATGAATTGCATGAGTCACTTGCAATATTTGTCCACGACAGCTTGCAATAGTGTAGGGATTGGAGGCAGAGGTGATACTCCAAGTCATGTGGTCTGGCTCAAAGGGGGAGATGAATGAACCCCCAAAACAGATGAACTCATTATCGTTAAAGCAAACGGCAATACCTTAGGCTATGGGAAATTGAGTATCTCTGGGAATTTTGCCAATTTGAGCTTCAGATTTCCTTTCTATCTTCCTGAAGATTGGGGGCATATAGACAGTAGGGTTATTAGATGACTGGCAGAGCTTTACAAAGCTCTTTAATGGCAGTTCCAGTAAAATAGCTATGCCTAGTACTATAAAGATAGTTTGGGAATGCAAAATCGATCATTTTTTGCTACTGGTAGAATTGGAAATCTCCAGCAAGGCTTTAGCACATCTCTCAAATAAGCAAACAATTAAAATACCTATTCATAATCAAATGTAGAAGGTATCTGTGAAATCCATTTGGAAGTGTTCAGATGATCCCTGAAATTTGTGCTCTTGTCCATGCCCCACCTCTATAGTTTTACTAAGATTATCTTGGTGATTATCCAAGATTATAACAGATGAGACATACACCACAAACAGCCTCAACAACCTTAGTATAAAATTTCTCCATGAATGTTGTTTGATTATAGTAGCCAATTTGTCCTTGATTGGGTATGTAATTTTGCATTAAATTTTTGCAAGTTGCCATTTGAGGTCCTCTGGCACAACCAAGCAGGTATCCTGAGAGTGCCACAGATTATTCTCATGCAATTTACCTGCAGATTTCTCCTGGTGTATCTTACTGACTTTGGAGCCAACTGCTGTCAATATAACAGCCTCGTTGAACCTCTTGAAATACTTAGCCTCATGAAGTATCAGGAGGGCCAGGATCCTAGTGAGAGCTGCCTGCTGGGGCATCTTCTTTAGCCTCTATGTTATCCACTTTTGTATGAGTACTTACTTTTATAATAGCCACCTCTTTAGAAAGCTTCACATCACTCAAACATTATTTAACTTGCTGATCATTCTTGAGATTCCTGTTGAGATCAAGAACCCTATTTGTTCCCAAAGCATTCCAAAATCATGGACTATACTCAAAGCCTACCTACAACCAGTGTGTATAATAGGTATACCCTCCTCTCTCTCTCTTAACGGATCGGTTTGGGAGACTGCAGCAAGTTCTGTCATCTGGGCAGATGTTGCCTCTGGCAACAGCATACTCCATCAGATACTCTCTTACTCTTCTTGTTTCAGTTTTAAACTATAGCCTACAAACAAACAAACAAAGATTAAATCTGGAAGTTCTAAAGGGGTTTCTGATACATCTATTCAAGGTATAGATAGTTCATGAACAGAAGTTAGACAGGTTTAGATGGTCTTGGGGAAGAAAAAGAGTAGGAGGTTTCAAAGTATTACAGTAATGAATGGAAATATGTGAGTTAATGTGGGGTAGAGGGAGCTCATCGGAAGTCAAGCCTACATGCAGGGAAAAGTTACGTGTTTTCAGTAAACAGTAAAACTATCCAGCATGAAGGACCATCAGATTGAAAAGAATCTTCACTCACATGGCGGCTATGGCAGTTTGCCATAGCAAACTGCATGTTTATTCTCACTGCGGTACGGGTAAGCTACTGGGTCAAGAGAGAAACTTAAGTGACTCGTTCGTCTCTGATGATTCTCAGGAAGTTGATTCAGAATATCAAGGGCTTATCCATATTACTCATTCACAGATAAATAGAAAGTTTTATGATAATTAGGCAGGCCCAAAATGGGAGGTTTTTGAAGGTTTAACTGTAACCCACAAAGGCTTGTTCCTATTTAGGTTCTCAGGGAAGAAGTTTGGCTACCAAAGATTCAGTTAAGTCAGAGAAATGGGGCAATTTCAGAAAAGCTGAGAGCCCATTACCTGCCATAGCCAGTAAGACCTGGAATCCTCTTATCTCTTCACTACTAGAAGCATTTTGAATGGCTTATAAGCTAGCAGGAGTGAGGGATTCACCAACTTGAACTTAACTTTGACAAAATTCTTAACAACTCTTGGGAAATTTTATGCCCTTTCTGAGCTAAAAAGTAGATAGGTGGAATCAGTCTTAGAGCTTGCTTCATCTTTAGAGCACAACCATGGGTCATCCACATGTTGGATGAGTAGAGTCACAGGGAAATCCAGTGTCCCTGAGGAGCTTGTGAAAAGTAGGAGGGTACTTCAGTAAATCCTTGACATAACAGTCCAAGTATGCTGTCGACTTCCTCGTTAAAGGCAAGCAAGTATTGACTATTTTGATCCAAAGGGCAGGAAAAACCAGAATACAAGCCTACAATACAAGCCTCAAGGAGGCAAAGGGAATGACTTTACTTTAAGGCTCTTAGAGCCTCAACAAATCTCTCTCTCTGCCAACTGAGCTTTTGGAATTGGAGGGCAAATGTGGTAGAAGTGGACTGGTACAAGGATTTTGACTTTTGTTTTGTCCTTCCTAAAGTCCAGGTTTTAGTAGATTCTGTACAAGTTTGGGTAGATGGATAAATCTGAAACTTAATGGTTTTATCTTCAATTATCCTACCTATATTAGTAGAAATTTTGTCACAAAACGCCTAGCACTTCCTTGAGATATTTGATTTTGGCTTGATTTAGATACAAAGGTACTGGTAAATCACTATCCAAATTAGCTAAGTCTTCTTTATGAGTAGGGAAGTCCTTAGGGATTTCAAGGATGAGATAATCCAGAGAACATTTAGCTTATGATTCCATTTGCATTATTCCTTCCCTATCAGTTAAGTGTAAGGAAGTAAGAATATAACTTAAAGTCCAAGATTGACTGCAGTATGCTGAGACATGGGGAATGTTAAGGATTATTAGAGAAACCTACCACCTGAAAAGTTTGTTGTCTTTTAGAATGAGGCCGTGTAATAGTGGTAAAAATTTTCAAGATTGTTCTTTAATATTTAGAGAAATTTTTCTTGGTGACTTTAAGGATAAAATGGGAGATTGGATGCTTGCTACCCATTGGAAACATCTTGATTGATCACATGCTTGTTTTTTCTTCAGATTCTTCTAACACAAGATAATTGTTTTCCCTGTGCCCTTTATCAAGAAACTCCCTCATTCTGGGTTTAATGTCTGAGATGGGAGGATGTAGTTGTTTCATCTCTAGTCTTATTTTATTTTGGTTCTAAATCTCTTTCAAAATGTTCAGTTTGATGCTGGAGATATGATAATGGAGCTATTTCCCATTGCAGTCTTTTTCCTTGCATATTAAACCCTCTATTTGTGGGCTCAAGCTCATTTATATGACATGAGGAGAGATGTTACTGGGCTCACATCTGCTTCAAGATCCACTTCTGAAAGCTGTGTAAAGGTGTCAAATATCCTAACTGTGGTGTCTGTAATGGACATATCCTTTCTTGGGTTGCAGAACTGAATTAGAATCCAGTTTATTTCCATAGGAAAGACTTTGGGGATAATGTCAAAAAGACCTTGTCCAACATCTACAGTTTTTCTAAAACCTCTGGTTTCCTATGAAAATTTATTTTTATTTTTATTTTTTTTTATGTTATCACTGGGTTCATCCTGAAGTGCCTTTTTCACACACTTTTTTTTTGCATCTGAGGTTTCCACTAAAATATGAACTAATTGGTATAGATCTGGGATCCCAGGATTATAACTTGCTATTCTATAATTCTCTGTATTTTTTTCTATTCTATTCTTTGAAGTCTTTGACAATGGCTCTCTGCTCAGAATAAAATCAACCACAGGAGTTTTTCCTGTTCTGAGGGCAGTTTAACTTTTAGAGGTGTTTGACCTTTGGGGTTTTCTGGCTAGTAGGAAGGTAAGGGGAAAGGGTCAGAGTGGGAGAGATGAAGGAGAGAAGAATAGTAAGATAAAGGCTATTAGGTTCGAGTTGTGATTTCGAGATATTTAAAGCAAGTGGGAGTTTTGTGTCTTTTTTT